>PVKA01001751.1:0-124052 GCA_004027165.1 Ctenomys sociabilis
ATGATTGGGAGTGAATTTTGAGAGACTTAGGGGTGTGTGTGTGTTTGTGTGTATGCCTGCATGTACAATGTAAAGCTGGTGTGGCACAGGGTTCATTGATATGAGCACATTCTGCCATAATTCAGGAGTTAACATTTTTGTAAAAACACCTGGAGCTGATCGTAATAGTTTTTTCTGATGACCCCATGAAGCCTAGATCAAACAATAGCCTGCCAAATAAATGAAGTGAAAACACCTTTGTATAGTGAAGAAGAAATAGGAATACTCAAGGAGCCAGACATATTAAGATGATTTATGATGTACAGCCTGAAACTCTACAACTCTGTGTAATCGACCTGCCTTTTTCAGTGAGAAGCTCTTGCCCTTGGAAAGATGTCAAAAAGGAAATAAGAAAAAGATGGTCAACGAATTTCATCGAAAATGCAAATCATAATGGGCTAGTAGACATTAATTAATCTTCGAAATTAATAATTCTCCATCCTATGGTGACAACATGTAGTGCTGGAGAATGAAAGATTGAGATTACCCAAACTATCTTTAATTGGCAATTATTGGCAAACGGATTGAAAAAAATGAAATAGTATTAGAATATAATACATAATTGGTTTTCTCTGAGTTCGTGACTAAGAGTCATTATATACAAATTTTAATGTTAGCTTTCCTTTCAAACTTTTAGCCAGTTGAGGTAAATTGATTCACTCAACCTATTTGTAAGAAGAGTTTTAGTTAAACTTTTGATAATTTTTATAGCTTAACAGTTATGAGCTATGATTCATGTTGAAGTTCTTTGTGTAGGTTAAAAATGTCACCAGCAGTCAGTGGTAAATTAGATTCTGAAGAGCATGTTAGAGACCCAGATGGCTTCTAAGATCTCTGAGGGGAGTTAAGATTGTGTAGCTCCCTGAGTAAATTTACACAGTCAAGTAAAATGTATTTTGAAGTATCAGAACTATGGATAGAATCATTGAGTGCTTTTATCAACAAATCTAGGTTATACCTCAAGGAAAACTTATGCTATCATTACTGTAAGATGATGCTAGGAAACCACATTATTAAACAATTTTTCAGTAACATGATTGACTGACTTTGAATTTAAACAACTATTATATAAATTATGCACTACAGTGGGGCACAGTACTCCCTAATAGTTTTACTTAGCCTAGTAGTTTCTAGCCAAGGATGTATGCCTTTTTACACAACTGTAGGTTAGACTGTTTGACAATGTTGCTGTCATTAGCTAAAATAAAAAAGGAAATTCTATTGTTTCTAAGTATAGGAAATACTGCTAATATGCATCTCTACATGAAGTGATTAGTTTTCTAATATTGCATCTATAATTATAAGTACAATCATGCGCATCAGATTCTCTTGGAAAAATTTATCAAAAACTTTTCTAGAGCTTTTAAGCTCTATTTAATTGATTTCTGTGACTGACATTCACTATTATTAAATTATATAAATTAATATTTTACTGAAATTGTTTTCATTAAGATGTAATATTCTCTCTCTCTCTCTCTCTCTCTCTATATATATATATATAAACTTGTTTCATCATAGATGATTTATATTTTTATCAATTTCATAGGTTGTCATTAATTGCCTCCTGAATTTTAGTTGGAGAAAATATATTTCAATTGAGATTACATAAGAAAAAATTTTTAGTCACTTTCAATTCCATATATGTGGGCAACTGAACCCTCTAATTGTATAATGTATTTAACTACCCCTCGTGCCTTCCAAACCTACCAACTGGAAGACAAGCTGAGTTTTTTAGTAAGACCTACTTACATTAGCAGCATTTTTAGCATACCATTAATTACATTTACACTTATAATTTTGCTGCTTCCTGTTGAAGTATCCCTGTAGCATTCATATTAGCCATTAATAGCTCCCTAAAATGCTTCTTGTTGGAGATCAGGAAACCATGATGAGGTCAGTTTGGGTTAAACTCAACAAGGCTAGAACAGAAATAGTAAAAATTATTATTCTAATGATGCAATTTTTTTCTAACATTTGATCTGCTTTTAATCTGGCTGAAATAATACTGAAGATCTAGTAATAATTTATTCCATGAATTCTGGAAAATGTATTATGATTATAAATAACTTGGATGAAGTGATTTTTGAAAAAATCTGTTATTTAAAATCTCTTGGATCAAAATTTTGTGATTAGTAGACATCTTACTTATTTTGAGCACTATAGTGAAATAGCTTCCAATGGGTTTGTAAACAACAGAAATTTATTCCATTTGGAGACTGTTTCAACGGAGCTCCAGGCCCCAGAGGATTGTTTGGTGAGGCTACTGTTTCTGCTTTGTGAAGCTCTTCCTCCATCCTCACAGTATAGAAGGGATAAACAAGCTGTGCTGGGCCTCTTTTGTAATGATGCCAGTCTCATTCACAAGGGCAAAACTCACATGATCTAATCCTCTCCTAGCATGGTCTCCCTTAACAGGACTGTACTGGAGACCAGACTTTGACTTATGAACAAGAGGGAGACACATTTAGACCACTGCTGTAAATGCCATTGTAACTGAGGGTGAAAGAAGTCTCACTGGCTAGCTGAATTGGGTTTTGCACAGAATGAAAGGACTTTTGAGGCTACTCAGAATCCCCAGCTATTCAGTATTTACTGAACACTTGTTTGTGGAGACCCTAGATCACAAAGCAGGAGTGCTATCATCTGCCAGGTGGCATGGGTCCTCTAGTTTAAGGGACACTGGCAGTATTGGGAGAAATTCTCAGACTTAAACTTTCTGTACTATGGAATAACGGACACAAGTTTAGCAAGTCAGCCCCACGGAGGATGTCATTGTGACTCAAGACAGAGAAAGAATTTAGTTTGGTCTAGAATCTGACAAAGAGCCTTCTTGTCCAATGAAATTTTTATATTTTTAGATCCAAATATTTTTTTTTTTTTTTTTTTTTTTTTGCGGAACCAAGGATTGAACTCAGGCCCTTGTACTTGTCAGGGAAGCGCTTATTCCACTGAGCCACGTTCCCAGCTCCCCAAAAAGTATTAAGAATTTGTCCATTCATACTTTCTTAATGAACTAATAATAAAAGTGAAATTCATTCATCTAATGACATCTTTAAATCCTACAACTAACATTTCTGAAAGACAAATTGCCATACATCTCCCCTAAGATACGCCTCTCTTTAAACATACTCAGCCCATTATTCTTACTGTTTTCTGTTGTTAAGCTTCCAGAAAAATTTCTGTGTTTCCTTTGGTTATTCAGATTAACGGGTTTAATTTTGGCAAATGAGATGTACTTAGAACCCACTTAGATCATATATCTCCGTCCTGGAATTCTCCTTTGCCCTGCCATTCCTCCTAGCTTTGCAGTGTTTGGGGCAGATTAAACGTGTGTTACATATTTAGATAATTCTTGCAGAGATCAGAGAGTTCATTTGCATGAGTTAGCACAATAATCAATGAAACACAAATAACTAATATGCAAAATGAAATTACAAGTCTGTGGTATGTCACGGAGCCCCATGTTTTTCGGGAAGCACAGCTTGACTGTCCACTCTCAAGGGCATACTTTTCCTTTACTGAACTCAATGCAAAGCACAACTTTTAATCTGACCAGTAATTACATGCCTGCCCTGTTCCAGGGGCACACTGAGACTGCCATTGAGACTGGGTGTGGTGGTGTGTACCTGCAATCCCAGCTGTAAACAGGCAGATCACTATGAGTCCAATCTAGTAGTGAGACCCTGAACACTCTTTAGACCCTTCCCTAAAAATATAAAAACATCCATTTTAAGTGGAAAGTCATAATAAAAATGAAAAATTTTAACAGGGTTTACTTTTTAAAGTAATAGAATTTTCAAGATGAACATCTGGCATAGGATGAGCCAGTAGCCTGTGGTTGGTCCCTGCTACTACTGTCTTGGGAGCACTGGTCCCCTGCTTTCTCTGCCACCACTGTCAATGTCCTCACTTGAAATGTGCTGATTTTCTACACAGCAAACTTTCATTGGAAATCCTGGTTTCTAACTTCTTCTAGGGGAAACTTCTATGTAATGTAGGTTTAAGTAATACACACATACTGATAAGAGCAAGATGTGAAAATAGATGAAATCTTTTGGCACATAAATGATGCAGTAGAACCATCATGAAACTCAGAAAATTTTAAGTGGGATTGAGGAAACAGTACAGTTTTCCTAACATAAAACTTACAGATGGTCAGATAATGAATCAGATCAGAAAGAAATGAGAAGCATTATTTTATGTATGGAATAGTTGCATTTATTTATACAAATTTTAATATGAAATATCTTTTTATTTAAATGTGATTTACCCACATTTACAAATGTGTGGATTTGTATTGGTAAGCAGTAAAAGAGTAAAGGAAGAACTAAAGAAAAACCTACTGCACAATTGTAGCTTTTGCTGCTGTCTGTGGTACAAACCCTCTCACCACTGTCAATTTCAAGCTTCCAGCGTGGCACCACGAAATGTGAGTTGAAAAGAAATTCACGGCATTGATTTTCTTGTGACCCCGCACAAGCTGGCTCCAGCAGGGTCTGCCTTGAAACCTTACTTAAAGAAAGTGAATACCAATGGCATTGTACTTTTAATGGTGACCACAAAACGATTCTTAATCTCATACTAAGAGGTTGGTGGTCTTGATACTTACTGCGCTGCTGTCTCTTTATGCACTGGAAGGCTGCAGCCTAGGGACTGTCCGTTTCCTTCGGAGTTCCCTGGCCTCAATTACTGTTAATTGTGACCATAAGAACTATTAATCATTTGGCACAGGCTACTTCTGTGTGTGGGGGAAATCAAGAGATCACATTAACACATTAGGTCAATAACGATGGTTTTTCTGTTATGAAAATTTTATTAGAAATAGCAAAACATAGCACATAAAACAAAACATATAAAACAGCATAGAACTATTGACTTATTACTTATATTAACATTAAGTAAATTTTAAAATAGGAGGGCAGAGTTCCAATTCAGCTTGTACTCAACTTTTTATAATCTATGAATATTATTTTTCAACATCTAGCTTTCCTTCCATGATATGTTTGAAAGAAATTTATTTTCTCTTTTGTGCGCTGCTTTCTGAGTCAGAAATCCAAGGCCTTGACCATTACCTCACCACTGCGGGTTCTGCTCTTTGCTACTGCAGATTCCCTTCACGCTGCCTAAGCACAACTCCAAGAGGACCTCAGGATGTGTGGGAAGGGAGGATCCAGCCTGAGCGGAAGGGGGTGCCCATGTAAGAAGATACCGAAATGCCTAGGTTATGAGGCCAGCACCAATTGCACTTTTTATCTCTCCCCCACGGTGGTGAAAGTGTGAGGCTGCGAGCAGGCTCACAGGGCGCCTCTCCTTCCACCACAGGGTATAGAAGACAGCGGGCAGCAGGGACAGGTTGGTGTTTACGTCCCTGACCGAGCAATCTGGTAGCTTTTGGGAAGCAGCTCTAAGGAGCATCAGCCAGGTTCTGTACAAAGCACTTTTGTGAGATTCCAACATAAAAATGTGCCTTTAAAAATTTTTTTTTCTTTTTTTCCAAAAGGTGCACCCTGGAGCTGGTGCTGACAGGTCAATAGAGAGTTATGGAGTGTCTTAGAAGAGAACATGTTTTGCTTAAACACGGGGCCCTGGGTGCTCCTGGTAACTTTTCCCAGCAGAGGTGCTGAGGGGGGCTGTAGCTGCAGAGCTGGTACTGAGCATGGCGTTCAGCTGAAACTGGTTTTGGTGGGCCTGCTCACGCTGGGAGACGGGCCCTTGCTGTCCACAGACTGGCATGACAGCGGTGCTCACACCCTCTGTGTAGAAGGCATCAGCTCTCGTGTCATCGTTTCATTTACTTTTGAAATGCTTTATTAGCACATGCTTTCATTACATAGTGTTTATAGCGCTTGTGTAGAGTTAGCGCACGTCTTAATTTCAGGCATACAATGCGTTATTAATTCTTGTTATGTGATATAGGAGAGCTGCAGGGCTTTGCTATCCCCTTCCCGCCTCTCCCTTCTCTCTCCTTCCACCTCGTGATCTACTTCCTATTTAAGAAAGAGCTGATCTCCTACTACCTATTATCTACCTTTTATCTTGCTTTCCATTTATAGTTTGGATTTTTCAACTAAGAGAAACCATGTGATCTTAATATGGAGGAGAAATCTGAACAATATTTTTCCCTCCTTCCCTCCCTCCCTATTTCTCCCCCTGCCTTTTTCCTTCCTTCCTTCCTTCCTTCCTTCCTTCCTTCCTTCCTTCCTTCCTTCCTACCTTTCCTCTCCATTCTATGCGAGCACATTTGACAAAAATTGCATATCTTTAAGATTATGTTTTTATGTACATATGCACTGTGAAATGATTGCCACAACAAAATAAATGGCAGCCCTTTATCACATACAGTTGTGTGTGTGTGTGTGTATGTGTGTGTGTGTGTGCACATGTGCGCGCGTGCTATGCATCTTAAGATTGGATGCAAACTCAGGTTTAAAATTCACTATTATTATTATTATACTATACAGAAGATCTCTTGAACATACTTTATATCTGAACATTGTGCCCTTTGGCTAATATCTCCCTCGTTTCCCCACTCACTCCCCCTTGTAACTGTTTTCATCTTTTTTAAATTAATTTGTTGTTTTTCAGATTCTACATTTAAGTGTCATTGTGCTCTTTCTTGAGTTTAGGCAAAAAATTAATTAAATTTAGGAATTTTGGGAGCTTGGATGCCTAAAACTTTGTTACATTCAGTTCTATTTTATTATAGTCAGTGAATCGCAGGGGTGACTCCAGGGAATAAAATGAGTCATAGGAGTTAGTGTTTTAATACCTTAATGATCATTATGCCTTCCTTATGTTGGGTTTTGAGGAGGGAAATCTCAGTTCTAGAGCTAATATATATTGCACCCAAAAATTTAGAGCTAGGAAGTAACTTAATTATTTGAGACATGCAAAAGGCTGATGTTTTACTACCTTTGGTAGTGAATATATATGTGTTAGACATTTAGGGAAATTACCAAGTGGATTACTTAGAGTCTGTAAAATTTATTAGGTTTATCTGTTTTACTTTTGGCTACCAAAACTGTGGTTATTGTACAATTCTGGAATATGTTCTACACATTTATCATAATGACAAGAAGGAAGAAATTAATAACGAGTAAATGAGATCTATGAAATTATTTTCCTTATAAATAGTTGAGTGGTTGAAACTATTTTTAAGTTTTTGGGGGTTTTCCTATCTTTTTATCTTTTTGTTTGAATGAATATTGAGTGCAAAAGGGAAAATGTAGGGTTTTTAAAAAATCTTTTATTTATTTATTTGTTACAGGATCTCACTATGCAGCTCAGACTCACAGTGATCCTCCTGTCTCAGCCTTCCCAGAACTGGGATTACAGGCCTGTGCCACCATACCCTGTTTTAGGGTGAGTACGGCAAGCCCTGGGTTCCTCGCCAGCATGGCATGTACTATCAGGGATTGAATCCGGGTCCCTGCACTTTTCAGGCAGGCGCTTAGACCACTAAGCTATCTCCCCAGCCTGGACGATGTAGTTCTAAAAATTCTGTAAACTATAGGGTGAGCAGATGCTTATGACACATCACATGGGAAGAAGTAGAGAAGACAGGACTCATTGGAAAGGACCTGCAATGGAAACTGGCCAGGAAAACAAGTGATATCCAGGCCTTACTATCTCAGAAACCCACTCTGAGGTGCTGATTTAGCATTCCACTATCAGAGGGAGAATTGATCCTCCTGTCCTTGCCCGAAGTCAGATGGAGTTAGATGAGATGAAGCTGATATTATTTGTCTGCAAGCTCACACAAGCCAAATGTTAACAAGCTATTAAAAACAGAAATAATGTTATCTTCTCCCTTTTTTTTTAAATGACAACTAGGGCAGAGGCACTCAGCACCTGTCAGACATTCTCTGCCTTTGGAGTGTTTATTTAATTTATTTCATTCCACAAAACGTATTTCCTACTGTAAAAGCCTATAGAAAGGATTTCCATAATTGTTTTTGCCCATGGAAAAGTACAAAGAATGCCTTCCTGTGCTGGTGAAGTCCGGTTATTTATCAGACATGCAGACACAGCAGTTCTTACATCTGACTGTGCGGCAATTCCATAAAATCTTCACAATTATGTACTATAGAAATTCTTTTACTACGGAAGGAATATTTTTATTTCTTGATGCAGCTTTATGGCATGAAGATCATAATGGTGTTAAAAATGTAGACCATTTCCATTGTTTTTAATGCCATTTGGGTTCCTTTAATATATGACAAAGAGATATGCAGATTGTAAAGATTATAAAAAAAATTGCCTACTTCAGTCTCATGATCATTAGCAAGGTTTGATGTGTGATTACCAGATCCATTCTGCCTCACTTTATTGAATTTTAGATATCCGTTTTCTAAAAGGAAAAAAAGATAAAAATGTTTCAAGGCTTTTCATGAAAGTATGTCTACTAATATTTTTAACATAAATACATGCATTTTACACAACAATGAAAAGTACACATGCATAATAAGACATTTCCCCAAATCGCATCAGCTAAAAATAATTATTGTTTACATTTGGTGTAACTTATTTTTGTAACCTTTAGAAGCACATGCACAGAATCCAAGATAGATGAGTGATAAGTCTACAGGGAAAAAGTATTCAAGAATAAATCCTATATTTTAAGTAGTTTTATTAAAAATGTGTACAAGATGTAGAAATGTTAAACTATGCAATATACCATAGGCTCTTGTTACCCCCTCAAAAATAGAACTAGCAAACATTTCAAAGAAAATGTGTGTGCTGTTAATCACAGAACGAGGAAGGCTTTTCAAGACGAGCAGTAGTGCGTGTATAGATGTGTGTGTAAGATAAAAGATTTTAATGAATGAAAGAAACATTTGTGCTGGAGAACAGGGACTGACAGATTTTAGATTTAAAAAGATGAATAATGGACATGAACTAAGGTTTCCAGGCTACCTTAATTCTTTTAGTGAGTGATGGTATAATCCTTTGTTTTGTGAACATCACTGTCCTTGCATATCATTTAGTCAGCTTATAATGTAAACAAATCAGGGTAAAAGACTTAAGTGTAACATAGAAAAGTGATGCTTATAATGAAAAGGAGTGTGGTTCTATTGAAAGAAATTTATCCAGATATGATATCTATTTTTAATATAGAAGATTAGTAAAATGCAGGAACATAGCATGAGAATTAGCAAAAAATTATAACTAAAGAAAACGATGATATCATCCAGGATTTTAGATAATTGATTGTAGTGTTTCTAGATCAGAGATTATTTCAGATCTTGATAGAATGGTCAAATGTTCACAGAGAGTTTTTGTTACTGAAATGGTGAAGTGAATTATTAAAATGATTTCTGTCTGAACGACAGAATCAGAATTGATTCACAGTGGAAAATATCGAAGCCATAGCCATAAGAGTAACTTTGCAGACAAGTGGAATCTATGATTATCGGTGACATATAATGAACCTCTTGATCAATATGTGTGATGAGTAGACCAATTTAATCTAGTATGAAAATCCATATTGTCATTGTGGTCTTCATCTTCATTGTAAACTGGTATGACCACTATGGAAATCAGTACAAAGATTTCTCAAATTGTAAGAACTAAAAATTCCATTTTAACCAGCTTCTTCCTTTCTAGATACATCTAGCTAGTTTCCCAAAAGAGTTAAAGATGTCATATTAAAGAATATATGCACATCCGGGCTTATAGCATCACAATTCATAATAATTAACTTTTAGAAGCATGCACATGGCCTGCATATCCATCAACAAATGAACAGATAAAGACAATGTGCTATTTACTAATAATAAATTACTCCTGCACCATGAAAAGATAAGAGTGAGTCATTTGTAGGAAAATGCACTCACCTTGAGATTATAACTTTAAGTGAAGTAAATCAGACAAACAAGCATGATGATTTAATAGTTTCTTTTATATGAGAAACACAAATTATAAATAAAAAGTAAAATAAAAGATAATGTAGAGAGACAGATCTTCCTCAAAGGGTCAGGGAGCAAAGGATGGAGAGTGGAGGAAGGGGACAGAAAGGGGATAGAAGATTTCATATGTATTACTTACATGCATCAACCCCACACAAGGAATGTAAACATCCCATAGTGTAACACACACTAATAATTTTTTTTAAAAAAAACAGTTGTTATCATTTAGTTCCAAACCCAATATACAACTGGAGCTGTAGCACCTTTAAGAGTCTGTACTGATAATCAAAGAATCTGAAAGAATGTTCAGATGAACTATTTTTGTGTCTGTGTGTGCATATGTCTGAAATTTTAACCAGTGAAGGAAATGTTTGTGGGGCAATGGCTGATGTATGTTGTCTTTATTCTAATAAGACTCCCTTTCTCCTAAATCATGAGAATACATAGCATTAAGTGACCTGAGTTTGTAGCCCCAGGGTATCCTCAAGTCCCTACCAGACACATCTGTTTTTGGAACTAATGCCATCCACACCTGTGAAGATAACTCAGATGAAGCATCTTTTCTATCTGATGTTCAAGGATGGGACAGGGAGAAGAGTTGGATTTGGGCTTCATAGAAGAAAGGCATCACTAATAGTATTTGCTAATGAAATAGCATTGTAAACTCCCTGCATGCCCAGTTATGATAAGACAATTCTCAGGGAGGAAGAAGAGCTAAGAGGGTACTAGACATGGTTCTAAATGTTTTCATTTAGTAGTATATATGGTCTTTATTGTAATGCTGGGGTCTAGAGATACAGATCAGTGGTACAGTGATTGCCTGGCAAGCATGAAGTCCTGAGTTCGATTCTCAGCACCAAAAAAGAAAATCAAAATGCTATATATGGGTGCTATTACAGCCATTCAAATTTTATACAAGAGGAAAATAAAGTATCTGTACACAGAGATTAACTAATTGGCATCATGCCCAAGGTAAGAGCTGCCTTAAAACCCACACAGAAAGCTCCAGAGTCCACATCTTTCTGTGAATGCTTGAAGCATAAGAGCATATAGTTGAACTAAGAGAGTTCTCAGTTCCCTTATGACATAGAGAGGTTTGATCTTCAGCTGGCTGACAAATTCCTATAGTATGCACATACATGGTATCTCCTTGATACTGCACTGTCTGCCAGATATGGAAATTCTTGAAAAGAACTATCTTTGAAGGTCAAGCATGGGCAAGTGCTATAATGTGCAAGGAATTGAAATCCTAATTTGAAGAAATGCTTCATTTGCATCTACATACAGCTATATAATTTATGACAGGGAGAGCTTTCAACGATGATAGAAAGTTTTACAATGCAAGTGATTTTTCATTTTCTAATCTCAACAGGAACTTGGAAATAAAAGAAAAAAGTTAATCCATTTATTAGACATTGTTCAAGATAATGTTTCCAAAATTTTCTTTTTGAATATATTAATATGCTTATCTAGGGTTGTAATCCTATTATAAAAGGTAATTGATGTCTCTAAGAATGACAAATACCAAAAGCCCACCAAAATTACGGTGGGGTTTGTATGTGAAATAGTTTGCCTATCTGACTACTTCCCAAAACACTAGTAGGCTACTTAGCAATTTAAAGAAGCACATAGCAGAAAGTTCACAACCTATCTGACATTTGGCCCTTGCTATAAGACTTTCATTATCCTCTTTTTTTTCCTTCCTTCTCCGTTATTATGTCTGGACATATCACTAATAAAAGTGAATAAGTCAAAAAAGTGTGCTATCCAGTACCTCTAAATATTGCAGCAAAATACAAGATGATTCAGAAGTAGAATTATTACTAAATATGTTTATATTTAAATTACTCTTTGAGCAGATTTTTATCTGAATATAATAAATATGAGATATTTTGCCACTCTCACAGGATAACACCTTTTATCTTCTCTGTTCAGTAAGCAGAGAATAGCAGCAGCAGTTACTGAAATGAAGGTAGTGAGATAGTAGTGCGAGAGATAATGCGCAGGCTGGTTCATCTAAATAGGTTAGGAAATTTCATTTCCTGCTATATAATAACTCCAACAGAGTCAGCTTTCTATCAGGCTGGAAACCCTCACTGTCATAAATCATAAAGCTGGATGTAGATGCAAATGGAGCATTTTTTCAAATTACTGTTTTAATTCTTTGAAAGGAATCAAATGCAGCTTTTTCAATTTTATTCTAAGTTAGGTCAGCCTAACTTGTCAAATTTACTTCTAATCAGTATTAAAAGAAACATAGCCCTTACCTTTTGCTCATGCAATCTACACAGCCAAGGAGTGGAAAAGCTTCACTACAATAAAATAAAAGTTCACTCTCTGCTAATTTCAAATGGGTTCTTGTAAGGGAGCGGTGATTAACAATCAACAACTCAGAAATAATAATCTACTTTCGAAGATGAAATGATGCCTCTGTGCACAGGTGTTTGCAATTTTTCATTAGAAATTTCAAAAGTTACTTCATTCTTTCTTACAAATTAAAGATTCCTCCAAATTACTCTACTTTTCTTCTTCCACAGTTTACCAACATAATTATCATAAATTGGAATTTGGGGGCCTGGATTTCTCTAGAGCTCAAGAGTTAAGTGAATGTTCTCCCCAGGGAGTTGAGCACATTAGGAGGCAGGCTGTCCCTGTGGTGGAGTGCGCAGTCCGTACAAGTTTCTTGTGCTTTTAGTAATTGCTAAAGGTACCCTCAAGATTTTACCCACCATAAACTATTCACTGCTATAGAACTTTCTAGGTTTTTTTTTTTCTCTAAACTTTAGATTGAATGTTATGGAAAGTAAAAAGGGATGTGTTGGTTACTTTTTTCTCCTTGTTGGGACAAATACCCAATGCCCAAAATTAAAGAAGGAAAGATTTATTTAGCTCAGAGTCTGTGGAAGTTTCAGTCCTTACTCAGCTGGCTCCAAGGCAGAGTGGCACACGGCAGAGGGCAGCAGTTCATGGCGGTGGAAGACAGCACGAGTAAGCGGGAGGAGGGGCAACAGCACAGGCCTTAGAGAGCGAGTCTCTCTTATGCTGCCTTCAGGCGATCTGCCCAGGCTGGCTGTAGTCCTCACACCCATAATCCCAGCAGCACTCACACTCATAATCCCAGGGAATCATGAGTTAATCACAAGCTCCAGAAGTCTGCCCCATGTCTGCATGGGGGACCCAAATGGGTGCATTTTCTAGAAAAAAGCCTTGAAGTACTTGAAGTGACAGATGTTTAAGTGGTGGCAGCCATAAAAAAAAAGGCAACATAGCTTCAGTTTTTACATGTGAGGATGACTAAAATCTAGTATTTTATTGATAACAGTCTCATTTTAACTCCTATTTTTAAAAGCAAGCATCACATCTTTGTAAATACAACCAATGCTAATACCTTAATGAAAGTGACCAGAAATTTTTCATTACAGTTATATAAAAGAAATGATTACTTGTGGGTTTCAAGGTAATATTTAGATGTTTGGGCAATTTTACACATGCACAAATAGTTTATGCATGTAACAGCCATATAAAGAGTTCTCCACTTAATGTACAGTGTTCCCAAATAAAAGCAAATTATTTTCACTAAAAATGGATATTCTCTGCTGAAATAATTTCAGTAAGAGGTGAACAGCCATATATCAATAGTCATATTAAATCCCAAATTCCTCTTGCCAGCAGTTTTATATTTGTCTCTCTCAGAGTTTCCAGATGGATTCTGGGTGCTATGAAATTGTGTTTTATAGTAGCAATTAGTGTATTCTTAGGATAATTTTTCAATAGTAAGAAGTATTGCACTAAGCAAGAAATTGATTTTATTTTCCTGTATGACTGAATAATGACAGCTTTTTGGGAGCTGGCCATTCAGTCCAGAAGGCCAGCTGGCAAATAAATCAAGACAATTTTGGTTTTTTTTCTTGGCATTTTGCCTATATGTTGAATGCAAGAGATGCTTTTTAAATTATAGGACAAAATAGAATTTTGGGCTATTGCTTAGAGATTTATTAATGGCTATTGAGATATCAGATCGAAACCAAATGTGTAGTTAAAATTCCAATAACAGGTGTTTAATTTCTCCTTCTCATGCTGGTCATCATTTAAAAATCTACCTATAGTTCATAAACCAGACTATAGTTCATAAATCTGCCTATAGTTTATATCTTAGATCAGGCAAAAGCAGAACTAAAGGTAAGAGCTTCTGTATAATGTCTCAGTTATTTTTCTCTCATTGCTGGGACAAAATACCTGACACCCAAAATTAGGGAAGGAAAGGTTTATTTATCTTACAATTTATGGAGGTTTCAGTCCATACTAGGGTAGCTCCAAGACAGAGGGGCACATGGCAGGGAGCAGCTATTCATGGCAGTAGAAAACAGCAAAGAGCAAAAGGGAGGAATAGGGAGAAAAAAGGCAGAGAGCAAGTCTCTCTCCTTTCCTTACATTGTCTTCAGGCTATCTGCCCAAGAGTGACTGTAGCAGTCACACACATAATCCCAGCAGTACTCAGACTCATAATCCCAGCCTTGGATCATCAATTAATTACAAACTCTAGAACCATGACCCAGTGACTGCGTGAGACTTTGGAGGGACAACTGCATACAAACCATAGCATACAATCTCATGTTTTATATACAGTTGTGGGTTAAAAATATCAGATTAGAATCATTCATGCCTCATCAAATATGTCTCTTAACTCTTGGGAAAATGGGTATTGCAAAAATGAAGGTAATTTTAGAGGTTGGGTTACTGACATGAACACAGTAACATTCCTTAAATTAGAAATCTTTATGTGTCTTAAATTGAAATTACTTTTCTGTCCACCTAGTGATATTGGTTAGACCATGGTCAGTACCATCAGTAGATGTTGGGCAGCCTATTTCACCTTTCTAAGTGCTTGTGCTTTCATTGTAACTGGGACACGAGCTACAAGGATTATATATGACTCGGATTCATATATATATATATATATATATATATATATATATATATATATATATATATATATATGAAGCTACATAGCTGTTAGGTGGCAGCTCTAGGACTCAAATATCTACTAGTTTTCAATGGTCTTAGTCAATAAGTCTGCTTTACTGAATCATAAAATTATCTGTAGGGACACATGTAAATGTAAATATATATCATACATAGAGGTAATACATAGTAATAGGAGATATCAACAAATTGATTTCTTTCTCTCTATAATTTTCCTGCAAACGATATAGACATAAACATGCCTAAGTACGTTGCATGACTATATAACCTCATGGCATATATATTTCAGTGTGTATGTGTGTTCAGTAAATTCTTATTTTTTTCTTGATGGTTTCTGTAGTGAACTTGGACTTAACTTCAATGTGTACAAGATTTATGTGATAATGTCATGGTGACCAAACTGGCATATTGGAAAGATCTTTGGTCATTGGGGTAAGAATCAAAGGGACAGAGGTTATAGCCTTACAATGTTCATATATGAAATGAATGAGGATAATTTCGTTTTGAAGATGGCCTGCTTCCGTGCAGTCACTAACGATTTCCTAGTATTGTACAATGGTGAGAGAAGAAAGAAGATGAGTATCGACAGACATTTCAAGAAACATTGCCATCTGCCATGACTTTTACAACAATTCAAAAAGAACAATAACAACCGCAAAATTCCTGATCAAAGCTGCGGCTGAATTTATGAATTTGATTTTCATGCAAATTCAGCTCCAAACATGAAGTGAGTCGTGAAATGGAATTTGAAGGGGTCGTGCTCTGTGCTCACGTCTGACTGACACATCCATCTGCCCGACTCTATCCAGCTCCTGTCCAGGGCGCCTGTTTATCAGTTGCCATAAAACAGAGTTAATCATTTGAGAATAGAAAAATGAAGTTGTTTTTAGGCTGGTAATGAAACTATTTGTTTTATATAGTTTTGTCTCATTGGGAACATTAAAATAGTACAAAATCTTACTAACAGCTGTATGCAAATATATTTCAGGAATATGCTTGCATATCTAAGTCTGTAGAAAAAAATCAGGATTTTCTGCTAAAGTTATAAAATTTTATGAAAAATTAAGAAGGAACAAGAGGGAAGCAACATTAATGCAGAAATTTAACATCTTTTATTCCAGTAATAAAGATGACAAAGCAGAAAAATCTACAATGTATGAATTGGTAATTTTCTTTCTAATATTAATATATAGAACTTCTAAGGATTTAGTAAAACCAAGTTTTGAAGGTAGTATATAATTTACATATTTAATGAAGCACTTGATCATATTAATAATTTTCAAATCATATACCCAAAGGATGGAGTTTAATGTATAAGTTCAAATTAGTTTTCAGTTAAGGTAAACATAACTTTCAAACTGAAAGATGATAATTAATCCTGTGATTTATAACACTTGTTAAGTTGTTTTTGCTTTATATTTTACCCTGCTTATGGTTGACTGAGAAGTTTGAAAGAGGAGCATGTTTTGACAGTTAATATTTTATGCTGCAAATTCAAAACCAATTTATTTTCTGTTATTACAAACAGAGTCTGTCCCTTTTACTAAGTTGGGTAGTTTTCATGCATAAATGTATGTTATTGTGTTTCTCAGGAAAAGATCATGAAATGAGAAATATGACATGTGTACACGAATAACTCTAAGGTTCTAAGCTGAAATTAGTGTCATAGCTCTTTTACAGAAAACTGAGATAAAAATTCCAACCCTGAGTGCAGACTGCATAATCTTGGAGTTATAAGGACAGCTTTTAAGTTTTAAATTTGTTTTTAAAAACATGGACTCTCTAGACTCCTCTATGCCCCTCTTCTCATTCAGAGTAATAGTTCTCTTCCTGCCAGTGCAATAACCAGAATAATGCTTGTAATATTGTATTTTTAGACTTTGTTTAGTTTTTAATTTTTTTCTTTACCATAGTTGTATTAGCATTATTTAATCATAGCCTTGTACGTTTGCTTTTCTGACAACAGGTTGTTATTTATTCAGAACACATACTTTTTGTATTAGCCAAGGCTTTCTGAAATCATTGCAGTATGTCAGCTGAATGTATAATTAGGTGTTTTTCTAAATATGCAACAATTACCAGTAGAAAATGTTATCACTTCATCTCTTAGATTTAATGTCCTACTTAGTAACAGTGACAAAAAATATGGAAGGTCCAAAACACTATCTGGTTTCTAAAGTAAGTTTTGTAACGAGGCATAGCCTACATAAAGAAAAGTGTCCAAAGCATGACTGTATAGTTCACTGAATTGTCACAAAGTCAACACATTCAGGTGGCTGCCGCAGCACCCTGGTAGTCTAATTCTTTACAACAATTATCCACCCACATGTTAACCTCAGTGATCATCTTCCACCACCATCTGCCTGCTTCTTTCATTAGCATTGTATGAATGAAATTATGAACTAAGGGCTACTTTGTCTCTGGCTTATTTCACTCAACAAATGAAGTTGTGTATTTCTTAGATCTATGTTGTTACAGATGATATTAATTGATTTACCTTCATTGCCCTGTAGTAAGGCATTGTATGAATATCTATGGAAGACAAATCCATTCTACCAGTGATGAAATAGAATGTGCATAATGAGGTTTAAACAACTAAGTGATAGACCTTATTCAAATAGAGAAGCTCAAGCTACATGATATGTGAGGAACAGAAGGGAATGAAGAAGAGAACTGCTGGCAAAAGTGATTTTAAGAGCTGAAAGAAACTTGAAATGTGGCTTTAGGGAGGAGTCACTTCAGTGATTAAAAATACTTTGTATGTCAATTACAAGGTTTTCCTGATTATCTGGTTATGGAAAGTAAGAGTGTGGTACTGTGAAGAATTACATTTTCCCTCTTGACCTAATGGGCAGACAGATTTTCTTTTACTGGAGTTAATATCCAGATACCAAGATTATCAAGATGTCATGACTTGATGTGTGAAGTCTGAGCTATCTCTGTGATATTTATAATATCTCATCCCTGGGTAGGCATTTGACTACATGAACTTGGAACTCATAAGGCTTAGAACTATGAAACTGGCGACTGCGGATCGGTGAACCTTATTTAAAACTATAGGAACAGTCGCTACCATTTGGGAAGAAAGTGGTGAAATGAGAAGATAAAGCCATAAAAGAATTTTGGTGCTGTAAGATATTTTGCTAGTGCATGTCAATATCGCATAATGGGGTGGGGTTTGTGTTTGGAAGTTGGTATGTGATTTTAACATATCCTGATCAGTTTCAATCCCATTATTTTCTTGCTCTTTCTCCACCCCTCCTGTTGATTCTTAGTCTATCTCCTG
Organism: Ctenomys sociabilis; assembly: GCA_004027165.1. Classification (NCBI taxonomy): domain Eukaryota; kingdom Metazoa; phylum Chordata; class Mammalia; order Rodentia; family Ctenomyidae; genus Ctenomys; species Ctenomys sociabilis. Next base: position 18,217 of record PVKA01001751.1, read on the forward strand.
AAGTCTAACTCCTGGTTTCTTGTCATCTTTTCTTTAATTTGTATATTTACATATGTGAGGGTCATAATTTCTCTTGTTGCTGAGACAGAATGCCCTACACTCCAGGTTAAAGGAGGAAAGGTTTATTTAGCTTGTGGTTTATAAAGGATTCAATCTAGAGTTAGCTGGCTCTAAGGTAGGGCACCATGGAAAAATGGCACCGCAGAGGAGTTCATAGTGTGGCAAGCAAAAGGCAGCAGGAAACGAGCAGCAAGTGCCAGTCTTCCCCTGCCTCTTAATTCTTCCAGACCGCCCAACTTTGAGGGTACCATACACACCCAGGTGGTTCTTCCCTTTACCCAGAACTGCCTAAAATACTCATTGGACTACATCAGTAACCACATATCCTTAAGCCAAACATCATATCCCTAATCTTAGCATCCCAGACCAGATCCTACATCTAGCCACCTTCAAAAAACTGATTTATGACTACAAGAGTCTTTTTTTTTTTTTTTTAAATCTTATTTCGAAACAGGATCTCAGTATGCAGCTTGGACTCTGTCTCAGCCTCCCAGCACTGTGATTATAGACATGTACCACCATACCCAGTTTCAGTGGCCGGTGTGGTGTGCCTTAAGGTTCTGCAGTCTAAACACCTGCCTGACAAGCACAAAGACCCTGGTTTGATCCCTGGTACTGCATTCCATTCTGGCTACTGAAACCTTTCATGGTGATGCCTGCTTGTAATCTCAGAGCTAAGGAGACTGAGACAAGAGGATCACTATAAGTCCAAGTTGCATAGTGAGACCCTGTACCAAATAAATAAATAAATAAAAAATGAAATTAGATTCCACAAAACAGGTCCTATCTGACTTTGACAGTCAGATAGGAGTGGGATATGAACAATGAGGAATTGAGATACCATAAGCAACTACTCTCTAAAAAATTTCCAATTATGGAAAGCGGAGGATAAAATGGCAACTGCAGAGATGTTGGGGTTAAAGGGTTTCTTTAAATTACATGTTTTAAGGGGCTGGTGAGATAACTCAGAGGACAAAGTGCCTTCTTTGCTAAGCACAGGGACCAGGGTCCTGCATGCCATGTAGGCCCACCCCAGTGGCACACTTAGCTGATGACAGAGTCTGGGCCAGGTGGTGCAAACCTGTACTCCCAGCACTGGGGAGGCTGAAAACAGAAGGATCACCATAAGTCCGATCTGTATAGTGAGACCCTGTATGAAACACACAAATTTAAATAAATAAACAAGGAGTTTTAAAGTGTGTTGGGAAGTTGGGTAGGACTTAGTTGAAAGATGTAGAAGATACAGACAGATGAATGATTACATCAGAGAGAACACTGTTTAGCAACATTTGTTTGAAGGCCCAGAACCAGCTTCCAAGTCATAGAAAGCAGTGAAGGGGCCCTTCTCCCCGGAGTGTGGCTAAAGGGCTCCTTGTGTGAGCTTGGAGGAGTTACATGCCCTAATGTCATCAAGGATAGAAAAGGGTACAGACAGCACTAGACCATCCAGCAAAACATTTGCAGTATCAGCCCCAGGAAGGTGCTTCATGAGCTCCTGTCTGCTAGGGTTGTCTCTTCTCTTCCCTTGGTAAGAGTCCACTCACTCCGGAGAAGGCAGAGCAATGGTAAGTTCCATTCCAACCATTCCCTACCCTTGAATGAGACACAATATATTTTTTCAGTGTTTCTCCAAATAAGGAGATCCTAGAGATGAAGTCCTAATAAGCCAATATTGGTACAATGAATATTCATTCAATATATCTTTAATCTTAGGGTACTTTGTGCTTAGTGCCTAGCCCTCATATATGGCTAAAAGAGAATTCATTAAGTAAGTAAAAGAATAATTGAATGAACCCTAATAGAAGTGATGAGAGTTGTGATTCATTGCAATTGTCTTTTTGGAGAACCTTTGTAAAACTTCCCCGAGTGTCATTATTATTGCTATTAATGTAATGAAAATTCTTTGACATGTTTGCTTATCAAAGAAATTAAACCCTTTTACAAAACAATGACTCTGTTTTGAGATTTTATGAATATTTAAGACACTGTCTTTATGAAATACTTCACACATTTTAAATGTCTTTTTATAATGCAACAAGGTAACTTTTCTCTAAGCCTGTATAATATTTCCAACATGGCAAGCATATAAGAATAATCCTAAAAGAGTTTCATTTCATAATATCCATTTTAAATAAATATAGCAAAGCGATCAACCAACACTTGAATCAACCATTTTCTACAGGGAAGGAACCCCAATTACCACCTGCCAAAGAGCCAAACAGTTTTGCTCAAATTTACTAAAAGTTTTGTTTGTAGATACCACCAAACTAGTCTCAAAATAATTACATTAAGCACCTAAACTGTATATTTTTATTTTATTGCATTAGAGATTAGAGTATGATGCTCCAAAGTAGATGTGTGGAGTCTTAACTTTCTCCCTGAACAACACACACACACACACACACACACAAACACACACACATACACACACATATATTTAAACAACATATATATATATATATTTCATATACATATTTAGACAACACGTATATATGTGTGTATATATATAATGTGTGTATATATATATATATATATGTATTTAAACAGCTTTACTTGCCAACACCAATGTTACTTCTTTCTTTTTTAATGTATCAGTTATTTATTTAGGTTTTTAGTAAAAAACTTAAAACACTAATTTTTGAAGATAAATTTCATTTGGCAGAGCAAAACCAGATTGCAGGTAGCTCCAGAGATGAGGAACAGCTTTGATTTTTGCTAAACTCTGTGAGTCCACCATTTTTTGATCCAGCTTGCACTGCTCTGAAGTGTGGTATCTCTCTTTTTTGGTGTCTAAGATGTTGACCTCCTGGTGTCTGGCTTTCCACCACTGCTTCTTCTAGAACTAAGCATCAGTGAGGTGTTTGGGGATTTTCATTTTGTTGATATCAATTTTTGTAGAGGTGGAAATGAAAAATTTCTAGTGTTCTTTGTAGAGGAAGATGATTAAGGCTAAGAGGCCCAGGCACAAGCAGCAAGCCCCTGGCCAGCTGCTTCAGGAAGCCCACTCTCTTGTCTCTGTGATGCCCAGTGAGGATGATCAAGATGGTGCTGGGAGTGATGCTAGCTTGAAGTTTCCTCACATGCTGACTGAGGGGTTTCTTGCCATGGCTCAAGAGCTTTTGGGGTACATCTTAAGTGGGGTAGTATCTAGACATTTTTTGAAACTTAACCATCTGAGTACTTCCATTCTTGTCCCCACTGACTGGTTTTGTGATCATAGCAAGGACTTTCTCCTTCTCTCTCTTCTCCACCTTTGATTTGGCAGCTGTGTACTTTCTCCTGTACAAAGCCTTTCTGGAATACATAGCAGGCTGGGAGTATCTACCGATTCCTGTAACCAGAACAGGATTTCAGCTGCCCCTTCTTGGATGTTTTGCCTTCACCTTACCCTTTCTACAGTGAACTACAGATTTTCAGATCTGCTGGTTGCATTTCTGACTTAGATGTAATTGATGTCTCTAGAACAAATAATCGTTCCTCTTTTGTGAGCATGAGATTTTCATTTGCTATTCATTTACTCCTTAGCCCAACAAATATTTTTGAATGCTGACCACATGCCAGCCAGTATTTAAATTCCTGAGTTATGGAAATACACAAACTTAAAGTAAAAATCCCAGCTCTCATGTGGCTTATGTTGTGAAGTGGAAGGCTAGAAGATTGAACACTACAAGTGCACAAGTATGTGAAAGGACAAGTATTATGAATTTTAGAAAAAATTAAAGGATACAAGAGATAAAGGACCAAACATATGGGATATAAACTCTACTTTATTTATAATTATCAAAAAGTAAGAATGATAATTCAAAGGAGACTGAAGAAAGTGAAGAGGAATGTCCCAGGTAGTTGAACTATATGTAGAAAGCTGAGATGGGAGCACCATTGGTATAACCTTGAAAGAAGGTCAATCTGGAAAAGTCAATGAATAATGTGGTAGGAAATAAGTCATAAAGGACTAGGTGGACAGATTACATGGAACTTGTGGGCCATGAGAAAGGCTTTGCTTTTTCTTTTAATTTTCGTTTCTTGTATTTAAAAGATCAGAGTCTACAGAGTCTCACTATGTAGATCAGACTCATAGTGATTGTACTGTTTTCAGCCTCCTAAGTGCTGGGATTACAGGTACATACCACCATGCTAAGTCTCAATCACTGTCTTAGCCTGCCAACTGGCACAAAGCACCAGAGATTGAATGCTGGCCACTGTGCTCTGCCTAAGCAGGCACTTTAGTCCACTGAATATGAGACCAGCCCTTGCTTTTTCTTTTAGTGAAGTATTCTGATGAATAATGCAAAAATTCCTCCCTGGCTCTTATGGAGAAAAGACAAATGGGGATGAAGAATGAAAAGATGGTGAATACTTAGTAGAGCACTGAAAAATTCAGTGAGACCCTGCAGATCTTGTAGATCCTGTTCTCAAGAAAAAAAAAACAGAAAAAAAAAACTAATGTGGAAGTGCCTTAAAGCAGTTGAATGCTGACATATTTTTAGTGGGAGGCTGAGTGGTTTTATTGGTGGGTTGTTTGTACCTTGTGACAAAACAGAACATATAAAAACAAAAATAAGGAGGGCAATAGGATAGTTTCATATTTTAGGCAAAGCCATGGAAAGAATGGCAGTCTCACTTTTTAAAGTGGGAAAAGACAAATAAGGTGTTCTGTTAGAATCCAGAAGTCTCATGAGCATCCAAACTTTCACAACTGGATGATTAAATAATCTAAGCTTTGTAAGTCATAGTCATGTATGAGTTTCTGAAAATATCATCATAAAGCTTGCTCAATTATAAGACTAACTCTACAAATAATACATGTACACACATGTAAATAAAATATAAACACACAACTACAACACCAAACCCAGCTAGAATTTAAGAAAGCCTAACCTTCACTTCAAAGAATAGGGGACCATTTCTCTGGTTTGATTTTTGAGATACAGACCATGGTTCTTGGTATGGACTGTCATTCAGATACTTCTAACTTATGACACTAAAATCCTGAATACATGAACAAGTACCAAAAATAGATCTGGCTTCCTTGACATTTTTCTCTTGGCTTGAGTTTCATAAGGGAATACAACCAAGCTGCAAATAGCAGCCGCATTCTCCGTGCTAAACTGTCAACAATCCCAAGACAAAATATGGCAAGTTTGAGGAGGGAATATTCTTGTTCCAGTAGTTACACAGGGATGATCTCACTGTGCTGCCACTTGGGAGTTTCATGCTGGCTCAGGGAAAGCTGAGAGGAAAGGATGTGATTTTCTCCATCCTCAATAACAAATGTCAGGGGCTGGGAGATGGCTCAGTAGAAAAAGCGCTTGCCTGGCAAATGCAAGGGCCTGAATTCAACCATTGGTTCTGCCAAAACAAATAAAAATATAAATAAATAAATAAAATAACAAATGTCCAGGCATCTTGCAAAGTACCCTAGATTGAGAGTCAGATTAAGGTCAGATCAAACTAAAGTATGATCCTTGGGAAACCTCTAATTTAGTTCAATACATTCTTCTGTTGTGAGTCCTCTAATTACTTTGCCTTGTCACCTTCAATTACCACTGTTTGTTATAATGTGGAGTCAATAGACTGTGAAACACAAAGTGAAAATATTGTCAGTTTTTGCTTTGGGTATAGGAAAGAGAGCTTTGAAAATTGTACTATGAACACTTAAGAGTGTCAGTATATCCTTTGGAATAACTGAAGTTAGAAATGATTAAAATAGGTGGGATTGGAGGCATGAAACTACAGGTTAGGAGAATTTTGTTTTATATGATAAGCACTTTGGTACTCTTCAGATTTATCTCAGTTAATCTCAGATTATATACATAGATATAGATATATCAGAGGTTTTAAATTTGATAATGTCAAATGAATATTCTAAGCTATGAATAAGAATTATATGGATAAATTATACAAAGTCTAGAATATAATGAGTTACTCTCACCATGAGTATCAACACATCATTAACAATGGCAGAAAGACCCACATGATCCACTGTAATGGAAATGTCTATATGTAATTATCTGCCATTTCTTGATCTTTTATTCTTAGAGGCTGAACTAAGACTAATAGGTCAATAGGTGTCTGTAGGTTGAAAAAATCGATAGGTTCTGAAACCAAGATTCAATCTTCATTAGAGACTGATTGAGGACCAATTTAATCTTGGGAAGTAGAAGGATTTTTTTCTGAGTCACAAGTTTTATTTTCATAAGCTGATATATTTAAAACTATATTACATTTAACATTCTAATATCCTTTATGAGTTAAAAATTGTGCATTTCTAATTTCTATCTAAATCCTAGTCACCATTACTCTCTGTTGTCAGAAATTATACACCCCAGAAATTATATTTCAGGATGATATGTAAGGGCATTTGTCATTAAAAATATAGCCCAGGCCGGTGGTATAGCTCAGCGGACTAAGCGCTTGCTTAGGTAAGCACTGGGACCAGTGTTCGATCCTTGGTTCCCCAAGCCGCGCCGGCCCTGCCTTCAGGAGCGCTGAGCCGGCGATGCAATCCGGGCGTGGTGGCGTGCGCCTGTAATCCCAGCACGTGGGAGGCAAAAAGCAGGAAGATCACTATGAATGTGGGCTGCATCCATAGTGAGACCCTGCACCAAAAAAATAGAAAAAATAAAAATAAAAATATAGCCCAGAATCTGAACACCATTTCCTAACTGTGATGAGCCAGTCCTGCAGTGGGTTGGTGTGAAAGTTTTATTCTCCATCCTCAAGGCATTTTCTTGTGCCTTCAGATGCTTTTGTTACTTCCATTGCATTTTTATTTTTATTCACTACATTCTTCAGCTCCATAATTTCACTTCATTGTTTTGTATGACATCTATTTATTTATCAAATTGTCCTGGGAATATCACTCACCTTCCAGATAAGAATAATGGATGAAGAACAATAGCGGGAGACAGGTGACAGTGAATCAGAGGAAGCTGAGAAGGTGGAAGATGATAGTGCACGAAACCGGACATAGAAACATACAAAGAAATACAATAATTTTAAAATACTGGTGATGTGAACTTACCTGATTTCATTCTAAGATACAACAGAGACCAAGATAAAAACAGAATGAGCACTTTTTGCATGAAGTTCTATAATTTGAACACTCAAATCGACTGACTTTTCCTGGATAGTCTTGACACAGCCTAGGGTAGGAAGCTACTGCTTGTCCATCTGCACGGTTGCATCATGAGACGCCTTATGTCACTGCATCGTGATTTAGCACTTAATACTTTAAGCAGCTTCCACAGATTAAAAGTTGGCTTTGAAATCTTGTATTAAGATCATTTTTGTGTAAAACAACACACATTTACCACTCACACTTCTCTGTCCAGGCATGGTTTCATGTTCAGTGTTTTAACACAGCTGACATTAACTTATCAGCTAGGACTGTCAGTGGCTTCTGGAGTCCAACTAATGAGGGGTTCTCCTTCAAGCCTGCGTGGCTGCCTGCAAAGGTTAGTAACTTTGCAGGCACTGTAAGTTGCAGCTTTTTTTATTGCTGAGAATTAAATCCAGCACTTCACCCTGAGCTATGTTCTTCAACCTTTTCATTCTTACTTTTTTGAAGAAGGGTCTCACTGAGTCACTAAGTTGTCTTGCTCAGGGCTTGAACTTGTGATCCTCTTGCCTCACCTGAGGGCTGCAGTTGTTTGGCTGACTGTTAGAGGGAGGCATTTGCTTATTGTGTGGCTCTCTCTGTAGCAAAAATCACAACTGTTTTCTTTATAGCTTATAAGGAAGACAGTGTTTCTTAACCAGGTAGGTGCTAAAATACCCCATAATGCAATCACACTGTGCAAGTAATATTTCTTGTATGCTACAGGTTAGAAGAAAGTCACAAGTCTGACTTACACCCAGGGGAAGGAATGATGCAGGAATGAAAGATGAGGGAAATCATCTTAGAGTCCATTTATTACAGCAAAATGAGTGTAATTCCACTAAGTCTCTAGGCTCACTCAAGCATGGAAGAATAAAGTGATATCTAAATAGAAACAATAGACTCTTAGAAGCCTATCTTTCTTGTCTTAACCTGTCTTCTGTTTGTTTTTTTCTACATCAAAAGTTTTGTCTTTAAGCTTTAGCCAATTCATTATTCTAACCTAGTTGACTCGCAAAAAATGCTATACTATTTTCCAAAACAATGAAAATTGTGCTGCTTCAGCTCCAGGGATGTCACTTGTAAGCACACAAAATAGAAGCTCAGAAAAAAATGTGTCTCACTTACAGGGTGTCTAATAATTCAATTTAAATTCTTGAAGCCTCTTTCTGTTTTAACATCCATTGCTGCAATCCCCAGTGAGTAGTCTACATATGTGGAATGCAAACTGGCTTCACTTTAAAACAATTTGAATAATGAATGGTAAGAAATCTGTAGAAAAGATCACAGAACTCTTTTCTGTTGCTTATTTATCTTTGTTACAAAGCCTAAACGAGCAGTGCGAGGAGAAAATAGTAACTCCTAGTATTCTTAAAACCAAAATGACAACATCCATGAATGTAGAATGTATGTTTTGGTTCCACACATGTTTTATCGTTCATAAAAATTTATCTCTAACCACTTTGTCAAAGCCCAGCTGGTAAATGCTGCAGCAAATTTACTCTTTTGGAATTATTTCAATTGCTCGATTTATTATTGGCCATGTTCTTGTCTATCTGAGATGCAATTACAGCAGGTAGTTTCCTTCCATTTTTACTCCTTTTCTTGCAAATTTGGTTTAGGTAGGTAAAGTTAGGTATGGTCAAGTGTTTTGGCAATTATTTAATTCAGAACCCAAAGTATGTGAAAATGCATGGGTCAGCACTTTTGTTCCATTTCTCATTTAATCATGTACAAAAGACTTAAAAGACCAACCCACAGTGTGACATCTTGTTAGCATGAATATTCCAACATAAATTAGACATGATTATTGCTGCCACAGGGCATATGATCTATTATTTAAAATGTATTTATAAGGGTCTGAGATGTAGTTCAGTAAGTAGTAGAGTGCATGTTTAGCATGAATAAGCCCCTAGATTTAACCCCCAGTATCCCAGATACAAAAAGCCCTATAAAATAATGTACCACATTATAAATTATATGAAAATAATTATTAATAAAAGAACTAATAATAACTAGGTGTCAGGCATGACATAGACTTTTTAATGTGGGTTATCTAACTTAGAATTCATCACAGTTCAGGGAAGTCAAGTCTACTATATTAGTTTTCTATTGCTGCTGTAACAAATTAATACAAGGTGAGTGACAAGATGACACAAATTTATTATTATTATTATTATTATTATTATTTTGTTTTAAAATGTATTTGGTACAGAGTCTCACTACATAACTTGGACTCATAGTGATCCTCCAGTTTCAGCCTCCCCAGAACTGGGATTACAGCCATGCGCCACCTTGCCTAGTCTTGATGGCTGGCTATGTGTGCCTGGGGTGGCCAGGTAGGCCTGTGGTACCAGATATCAAACCCAGGTCCTTGAGCTGGCAAGGCAGGTGTTTAGACTGCTAAGCTATCTCTGCAGCCCACAAATTTATTATTTCATAGATCTGTAGGTCATGGGGTTTACTTACACTCTTCCAGTTTTAATGATTATTATCTCTTTGTGGAGAAAGAGCTAGAAACCAGATTGCAAAATGTCTTCAATTAAGTACACAGATTTATGCTTGGGTATAGGAACACAAGTCAACTCTCTCTCTCTCTCTCTCTCTCTCTCTCTCTCTCTCTCTCTCTCTCTCTCTCTCTCTTTCTCCCCCTCCCTCCCTCCCTCCCTCTCTCTCTCTCTTTCTCTCTCCCTCTCTCTTTTCTGTAGTTTAGGGAAGGGTCTGCTGGATGTTCAGGGTCTCACTACTAGATTGGACTCCTAGTGACCCCCCTGTTTATAGTCTCCCAAGAGCTGGAATTACAGGTGCTTATCACCACACCCAGTCTCAATTGCTGTCTCAGTGTGCCCTGGGGGGTGGGGCTGGGATCGAACCCCCTGAGCCTTGCTCCTGCTTGCAGGTGCTTTAATTCACTGAGCTGTAACTTTCTCTTATAATGTCAGCGCTGTTGTATGTGAACCCTATGGCCATTTGTCTAACTGCATTCACCACACTGCAGTATCAGGTACGACTATGGTGGAAGTTATTTTAGATAAATTCCTTACACATACCCAAGAACAAATGGGATTCCACTGCCTGTTGGTCTGTGTTGTTCTTTTCTCATCTTTGCCTTCCTTTTCCATCAGCTCAACTATATGCTTTTCAGAAACCGATAACATGCCTTTCAAAACTGCTTATGCTATGAGTAGTTGCTCTCATTACATGTTTTAATTGAATACTAAAAACTATGATCAAATATGAGTTTAAAGTAGAGAAAGTTGGTGGTTCAATTTAAACTAAATCAAAAGCTGTGAAGAAACTCAACAAGAGTAGTGTTGAAATAGCTGTCCAATTAGGGTTGATGAGGTAACTATGAAAGGCCAGAAAAATATTTAGACAGATTCTCTCCTCCAAATAATCCAAAAAATTCTCACTCAGTATGATGTAACATAAAACTAGGATTCTAAGAGAATGTATTAAGAGTGTGAAGTATCCCAAAATTATACAATAAGACTGTTACTACACCATATTCACAGAAAGCCTTTGTTTCCTTTTTAAAATATTAAGCAATGGATACAGATTTATGAGCTTGAAATTAGAATATTGTTATTGTTATTAATTTTTTATTCATTATTTTATGAATGATGTTTTGCCACATTGCCCAAACTTGTGCAGATCTCCTGGACTCAAACAATTCATTACCTCAGCCTCCCAAGTGCTAGGACTACACGTATATGCTACCACACCTGAAATCCTTCCCTCTGTTCTATATTGAGATATATAATTCACGTGCCATAAAGTTCATCTTTGAAACATATAATCTGCTGCCTTTTAATGTATGTATAAAGATCATCCATAACTAGAATATTTTCATTGTTTTTCAGAGAACCTCATATCAATAACAGTCACTCTTGTTCTCTATTCCCTCTTCGTGTACTGGCAATTGCTAATCTACTTTCTATTTCAATACATTTGCATATTCTGGGCATTTCATGTAATTACAATCATACATTATATAGCCTTTCGTAGCTTCTTTCAGCCGGCACAATATTTTTAAACTTTATTCTCATTGCTGCATGAATCAGTTCTTCATTTCTTTTTATGGCCGAGTAATATTTTATTTATAGATATATTATATTTTATCTATTCATCCATCAGTTGTTGGCTATTTGGGATGTTCTACATTTTGGCTATTATAAGCAATCATGCTGTGGATTTTCAAGTACAAATTTTTGTGTGAATATGTTTTCAATTCTGTTGAGTGAATACCAAGTGATATGGCAACTCTAACTTTCCAAAGAAACAACTACTTTCCAACGCAGAAATATGTCACTTTTGCATTCTTACAAGAAACATTTAAGGGGGTCTAACTTTCCATATCCTTGCCAACCCATGTAATTTTCTGTATTTCTAAATTGTAGCTTTCTTAGAGGATGTGAAGTGGTGGTATATTATTGTGGTCTTAATTTATATTTCACTAATGATGCATGCTTTTGAAGACAATAGATTTATTAGTTATATGTACAATATATATTTTTGGGGAAATTTCTATTGGCATCTTGTGTCCATTTTTTGATATTTTATGTGTTGCCTTTTTACATTTTTGATAATGTCCTTTTTAACAGAAGAGTTTTAGATTTTTGAAGTTTAATTTGTTTATTTTCTCTGGATGTTGGTGTTTTTGCTGTCATGTCCGAGAAATTATTGCATGATCCATATTTAATTTACTTTCTTATAAATATGTTAGAATTTTCACATTCACATTTTGATTCAGTCTTGTCTTTGTATATTGAGGAAAGTAGAAACACGTGGTGGTACAGTTAGAATAAAAATAGAAGTGAATAGAATAGTTCACACATATGCTCCCTGAGTATCTGTGATATTTCTTTTTGTATGTTTCATTGTTAATTGCGATGAGATAAGGTGTAAAACTAAATAGCTAATGAGAAACAATTACAAAGGGTATGATTAAGAAATTATAAGAGCTCTTCTGTGATTTGAGCTACTGCATTGTGAAAGCACAGTTGGAAAGGATATGCCTTAGAGATACATAGGAATTTAGAGAGCAATTTAAATTTGAAAAATTATTAGTAGTATTATTTTTATTATTACTGTTTTGGCATGAAGATACTCAGTTGTTCCTGCATCATTACAGTATGGAAATGATTATTCTTTTCCATTTGCAGTTTTTCCAACCAGCACCTTCATACTGAGCCACATGCTCAATCCTTTTATTTTTTTTTATTTTGAGGCAGTCTCATGAGCCATCCAAGTTGAGCTCTACTTTGGGAGGTGCCTACCTCAGTTTCCTAAGGAGCTGGCTTTATAGGCATGTGCCAACCCACTTAGTTACAATGGATTTTATTTATTGATTTTTCTATCATACATCAGTCTTGTATCCCTCAGATAAATTTCACTTTGTCATTCTGTGTCATTTGTATATTGCTAAACTTTATATATGCTTTATCTACTGTTGAATATAAACACTAGTACAATGTACTGGTTGCCCTAGTACTTTGGCAAGGACATTTATATTAGTATTTTTGAGAAAAACTGGTTGTGTGTGTGAGTCACACTTTCTTGCGATTTTCTGATCATGTTAACACTACCCTCATATATTGAATAACAAAGTAGTTCTCTTCTTCTAGCTTTTGAAAGACATTATAAAGGATTAGTGCTAATTTTTTCTCAAATGTTACATAGAATTGGCTAATAGTGATTTTTGGTTCTTGGGTTTTCCTTGGAGGCAGCTTTCTACTAAAATTTTAGTCTCTTCAGAGATCCCTTCAAATTTTCTGTTTCTATTTGAGTCAGCTTTTTCTTCCATTCAGTTTGTGGCCTCTTAGGCATTTTTCTATTTCATCTAGGTTTTCATACAAAAAGTATATTCTATGTTTCATTTTTTTTTTTCAGAACCAGGGCTTGCACTCAGGCCCTTGAGCTTGCCAGGGAAGTGATTATTCTACTGAGCCTCCTCCCCAACCCCTATTCTACGTTTCTGTAAAGTTGACAGAAAGAATTCCTTTTGCATTCTTATTTTTCAGCAATTTAAGAGTTTTGTCTTTGTTCCTTGATTAGTGAGGTTAACAGTTATTAATTTACTCAATCTTTCTAAAGAAGTAACTTCTGTTTTGATTGCTTTTCATTTTTTTTTCTTGCTGTTCCCTATTTCAACTCTAAGCTTTATGATTCTTCCTGTTTATTATCTTTTGTTTTTTTTTGGTGGAACTGGGGATTGAACTCAGGCCCCTTAGTCTTGTTAGAGAAGTACTTATTCCACTGAGCCATCTCCCCGGCCCCTGTTTATTACCTTAAATTTAACTTTCTTTTTCTGTTTTTGTTTCTTGGTTTGCAGAGTTAGGTAGGTGAACAGAAATGCTATTACTTTTCAACAAATGTGTTAGCAGCTATGAATTACCAAGAGGTACTTCTTGCGCTCTATCTTGTATTTTAAAAATTATATTTTCTTTCATTAGTCTTCACATTTTCTAATTTCCCTGTGATTTTTTTCTTGATCCACTGGTTATTAGTAATATGTTGTTAATTTCTACATGTTTGTGCATATTCTGTAATTCCTTTTGTTAATTATCTTTAATGTAACTGCACTGTGGCCTGAGAACATAATTTGTATGTTTCAAATGGTTTTAAGTTTGTTATGACTTGTTTCAGTGATTACTAACTTATCTAGCTTGGAGAATGTGCTGTTGTTGATTAGAATATTTTTAATATTGAGCTGAATATTTATATTAGTTCTTATTTATTTGTACTGTTGTTTTAATTATTGGTTCCCTAGTTTTCTATTCATTATTCAGAGAAAAATGTTGATTTTTCCCAACTGTTATCTGTTATTGTTGAAGCATTTCTCCCTCCAAACCTACACAATTTCTTTATGTATATAGAGTTCTACTTGGTGAATATATGATTCTAATCATTCTATTTTCTGTATGGATTAACCCTTTCACAATTATAAAATGACATTTGATATAATTTTCTACTTTAAAGTTAATGTTGTTTCATACTAATATAACCATTCCAATTCTCTTACCATTGTTGTTTTCATGTTTTATTTTTTCATTCCTTTTAACTTGTCTTTGAATTTAGTGTGATTTCTGTGGAAATATTTAGTATGCCATCTAAACCTATTCCACCAATCTCAGAGTTTAGCTGGAGTGTTTAATCTTATTTAATTTAGTTCATAATAAGGTAGGTTTAATACTTGCCATGTTGCTATTTATTTTATGCATTTCTTATGCATTTTATATCATTCATTCTTCTACTACTGTCTTTTGTGTTAAATGCACTTTTGGTATACCAATTTACTTCTTTTTTAATATATTTTTTAGGTTTTTTAAAATGCATTTAGTACAGAGGATAGAGGGTCTGTAGGGTCTCACTATGTAGATCGGACTCCTAGTGATTCTCCTATTTTCAGTCTTTCAAGCTCTGGGATTATAGGTGTGCACCACAAAACCCAGTCTTAATCACTGTCTCAGTGCACCCCAGGGGCAGGGCTGGCGCAGCACGCTGGAGATCGAACCCCGTCCACTGCACTCTGCCTCAGCAGGTTCTTTAGTCCCCTGAGCTATCAGGCCAGCCCTCTTAATATTATTTTTTATTGGTTGTTCTAGGGCAATATAGTTAACATTTTAAGTAATAAAAATGTAGATGAAGTTAACATCAAATTAATTTCAGTTATACGGAATAACTTTGCTCTCATATAGTTTTCTTTCCTCCTTTTAACATAATGTCATTGGTATATAATTTATATGTTTTGTATATTATTTACAATTTTAGACATAAATCAATGCAGCTGTCCCTTAAGTTAGTCATGAGGAAAATGTGCTTCAAGTAAAAATGCATATGCACTGTTCTTTCTATTTTTCTCTGCAAGAACTTATATAGTTTTTCTTGTGCTCTTAAGTTCATTTGATTCAAATTATTTTCTAGACTCTCATTTCAGCCTGAAAGATTCCTTTTCACATTTCTTACAAAGATGTTCTGCTCTTGACATTTATAGTTCATTCTGGCCTATTTAAAATAACTTACACATCTTTAAGTTGACAAATTCTCCCTCCATTTTAGTTTCCTTGTCATTCATCTATTGTAAGATCAAGGACATTTTTCTGCAAATTTTGGTTTTCCACAGTACAAATTTTACTTCCTAAATACGTATCAGGTGATTCAAAAATGTCTCTTTGTCCTCTCTGCTTCTTTTAATCATTGATGCTGGTTCTAAGCTTCACCAGACCCATATTCTCTTTTTTGAGGAAGACACAAGGTGGTCATTAGGTTCTTTAATTACTATGGGTAGTTGTTTCACTCTAGTCATGTTAGAAGTCATTGATGCTCAATGAAGAGATTAGATCTGTCACATATTTTAAGTAATTCCTGGCAAATAGTGACATTTTTGCATCTTCCAGATCTTTAAATTATTTAGTGGGATACTTTCATTCAAGGGACTGGTTTCATTATCTACTGTTTTGATTACTCAGTGTTACTCCATAGAGACAAGGCAGGATCAATCCTTGAGCAACCTTGATTCTGCCTTTAGTTTCCCATCTTTGAAGGTGATGACTCATCTCTCTTTCATCCTTCAAAGATGACCATTTCTTAAAAAATTGTCTGTTTGATAGTTTTGGATTTTTTTCCCCCTACACTTTTCAGACAAGAAATGTAAAATTGACACAATTAGAGTCCCTGCCTTTGAAAACATCCTAGCCTATTTTTAAAATCAGCTACCTTATGAAGCCATTTTAAAAGAACTTATCTGAGCACAGGATCTTTTCTTTGACTATATGAAAATGTTGACCCTGCTTTACACATCTCTGACATCCCAACACATGAAACAATTTTAATAATCAAATGCATTTTTATGTGCTAGAAAAGAAGAAATAATAGACTTTAGAATAGGGGAAGATCATATAATAAGCCAAACTTCTCATTTATAAAGACATAAAGACCCAAGTGTTTTAAATGTTCAGAAGGCATGAGATCTGGCACAATGAACAAATCTGATAAAGAACACATCCTCAAAACAGGATGATGGGGCTGACTTAGCAATTTTCAAATTGGTCTGGAAAGAAAGAGTGGAACCAACTGAGGGAACAAAGCTTCAAACCAGGGAGCAAGATGAGTAGAAGGAGATGAGGAGTGAAATAACTTGGCATAACTGGGGGAAAGACAGGCGACTTCACCTGAAAATGCCAATTAGCTTGACACGAGAACCACCAGGTACAATCTAAATGCAACAATAACATTATTTCTTCCCAGTTTACAAATAGCATGGTTCTATGCATGAATTTACTATTAATAAATGAAAGGAAAAAATAAAAAAAAAATTAATGATGAACACATTTTAAATTAATAAGTTGCAGTTAGGTAGTCCCACCTCATATAAGATTCACAGTGCATTTCCGAATCTCTTGGAATATTAATTTTCAGCTCGACTCCTGAAGAAGCAATTGGATCTTGGGGTGCTATACTCATCAGTGAACTAATCCACTGCTGTTCCTAGATGCATGCGCTGTCAGGGAGCACAGCCTTCTAAGGTCGGTCAGTGCGGGCGAAAAGTGTAGTTCTCTCCCTGGTGCTCTTATCTGGCGCTGTGTCCTAAGCTCCCGCAAAGCAAGAGGCTGTGCTCTGCTGGGTCTTTGTGGTGTGGTGCTTTCGCTCTGAGCATCCGTTGTGGACTGGACCTTCAGAAAACACAAGCCCGGAGTAAGCCTCTCCCCTTGCAATTGTGGGTGTCAGGTACCTTGTAGCAGTGAAAACTAATCAACACACTGACTATGAGAGAGCTCCATTTTTTTCCCTTCAGTTCTCCTTCCAATTCGGTAACTTATAGTGCATGTATTATATGGAAAACCCCTTTTCTTCCTTAAGTTGCTAAGAAAGAGATTTTTTTATATTCAGTCCTGCTCGCATATCTATTGCTTATAGAATCCATATCATTCAGAACTAGTTGCTTGTTATATGACTTACATAAAATGAACTGTGTCATTTTTAAATGTACATTTAGTGTTTTTTTTTCTTTCTTTCCTTCTTCCTTCCTTCCTTCTTTCCTTCCTTCCTTCCTTCCTTCCTTCCTTCCTTTCTTTTTTAGTACCAGGGATAGAACTTGGAACCCTGAATTTTCCAGGCAGATGCTTATGCTACTGAACTATATCCCTGGCTTCTTACATTTAGTGAATTTTGATAATATAGATAACCAGTGGTTACCACTCATAATTAGAATGTATGAAATTTCTGTCACCTCAAAATTTTGCCTTATTCCCTTAAAAATTCACCACTTCACTTTAAATTTATCTTTATTTTTAAAAGAGAATAAGAATAGTAAAAAAATTAGAAATGATGCAAAATTTCATTAAATAAGATAATAGGAATACAATGGTTGTTATGCAGCATATTGTCTTCAAATTAGTTGTTCAGATTACCAGATATAAGCATGCACAGTTGTTCAAAAAAAAAGTTATAAAAATTGAAAAGGAGAGAAAACTGAGGATTAACTATTGTTTGCAATAGACCAGCAGAAATCAGCAGTGCAATTATCCAAGCTAGCCTGTATATATACATAAATATTGCTTTTTCCCTTCCTTAGTTTTTTCTTTTCTCCCTTCCCATGTCCCAGCTGCTCCCTCCCTTTGAATAGTTTCTTTCCCTTTCACAGTATCTATTGAACCTTTCAGATTTTATTTACTTTTTCATGTTCTTAAGCCAGGAAGACAATATAGCATTTATACATTTGGGTCTGATTTATTTCACTTCTGAGTGTGATGTCTATTTGCATCCATTTACCTATGAAAGCCTTGGGTTTATCTTTTATAGCTGAGTAATTATTCATTCTATAAAACAGCACATCTTTTTTGTCCATTCCTCAGGTGATGGACATTTAGATGATGTCCAAGATTCAGCTATGGCAAATTGTGCTGCTGTAAACATGGGTGTACGTGTGTTGCCGTGGTATCCTTTTCTCTTTCCTTCCTGCTACTTTTCTTGGGTATTGAGTATTGGGTAATTTTTTGAGTATTCTTTGCTTGGATATTGAGTTGTAGTTTGTTAGAATTAGCAGTATCTTCTTGATACAAACCTAACTACATAATTTTATTGTGCTCTAAAAATCAGGCTTTTAAACTTTAGGTGAAATGAAATCTTATCTTATAATTAATCTTACACATAACTGATTTTTCATTATTTGTTCCTGGGCAATAGAAAAATGATTGCATGAACATTATCCTTTCTTCTATAAGTTTTATAATTTTATTTAGCAAGAGTTAACTATATTAATTTTCTTTGAATTTTGTTCACAATATGAAGAAAACTTGAAATGTGGATACATAGTCTTCCAACTATATTGTTTGAAAAAGAAACCTTTTTCTCTGCAATTATTTCAGTAATTATGATGAGAATCGGTGCAGCAGTGTACAAATCTATTTCTAGACAATGTTTTCTTCTATTGCTGTACTGTCTGGCTGTGTACCAACACCTCACATTTTGATTATTGCAGTCTTAAATTAGGTAGTGTGATGGTCCCTCTTGGCTCTTATTTTTAAAATATTGAGCCTATTCTAGATCCTTTGGGTGCCAATATAAACTTTAGAATTCTCTCATTAATTTCTACATTCTGTAAGACCTTTGTATGGAATTTCCTTGAATATAAGGGATGGTTCAAAAAGAACAGAAATGTTTGCAATTCTGAGACTTTCAACTCACAAGAAATTACCTTTTTACTTTTATATTATTTATTATTTGAAATGCAGATTTTATGTGAATTTATTTGCTTTTTAATTTATTGGTCCTTGCCTTGATTTGAATAAATATCCTCCGAAGGCCTGTCTGTTAAATCTTTTCTTCCTCAGACAATCCTGCTACTGAAAGAGGCTGGAGCTTGGAAGAATTAGACCTTAGTGAATTTCCTCCACACATGCCCTTGACAAGGGCAAACTTTAATTTTGGATGTAATTTTTGTACATACTTAGGTGGTTTTAATTTTTGTATAGATTGGCTAACAATTGATTTCGGGAAATTCCAACATATCACACTATACTTTTATTGTTTCTTTATTGAGTGTATTCAAAATCCTTGCTTTTAATTATTTTGTGATATATAGTGCATTATTGTTAATAATATCCACTCATCTATGCCATAGAGCACCAGCTCTCATTCCTACGGTCTAATTATAACTCTGTACTCATCGGCTAAGCTTCTTCCCTCCCTGTTTTCCCCTTGCTTCCCTTGTCTCTAATCTTCACTATTTCACTCTTGACTTCAACTCGTACAAGATTAAGTTTTCAGATGCCCCTTATGACTACGATCACAGTGTTTGTCTTCTTATGCGTGATTGCTCCGCATAGCAGTGTCCTCCATTTTATCCTCATTGTCACAAATCGCAGGATTCAGTGAGTTTTATGCCTGAATAATTTTCCATTACAGATCTACACCGTATTTTCTTCGTCCATTCATTTGTTGATGGACGTTGAAGTTGAGCTCGCATCCAGGCATTTGTGAATATCACGGCTCTAAGTACAGGAGTGCAAGTGTTTTGTTACATGTCAAGTTCACTTCCTTCGGGTCTGTATCTGGTAGTGAGACTCCTGGACTATATTTCACTTTAAAACTTATTCCTTATAATTTTGTGTTTTTTATACACTATAGTAAACTGTTATTCTTTGAATTTTCAATTCACATATGTTGGTATATATGAATATGTGTGTGTAAACACACACACACACATGCACACACATATATATGATTCATCTTGGATTCTGCTAATAACCTTCTTATATAGTATTACTTCTGGTAGCAAATTTTAAGTTGCTTTCTCATGGTGTTCTCTCTGTATATGCAAATTCTTTCCCATCTTTCTTCCTAATGATGAAAACTATAACCTACTTGCCATGAAACTCTTCTTGAAATTTTAAGTCCTTCTAGAAAAGGCAGTTGGAAAACAGACAATCATCCTAGGACTTTACTTCTTTCTTTCCATTTTCTTTATTTTGTATATTTTTCTCACCTCATTCTGTTGGTTCGGACCTCCAACACGAGGTTGAACAGAAAGTGTGAAAAAAAATGTCTTATTACTGGTATTAAGGAAATTTCACTTAGCCCTTCACTGCTGAGTATGATGTTTCTATAGACTCTTTGTAGATGGCCTTTAACAACTACAGGCATTCTTTATTATTCCTGGTCAGCTGAAAGACCAGCTTTTTTTAAAAATTTATTTTTTATTTTATTGAAATACAAATATCAATCAGACAGTTTTAAGACACCATAACAAGACAGATTCGATAAATTAATACATTGCAAACTGTTTTCATACTGTTTTGGTATCGTACAAGGTGCATACATGATATTATACTTACAGACATTATTATAGCAGATGTCTCTTACCAGTAAAAAGACCAGCTTTTTGTGTTAGCAAATCTTATATCCCTGAGCTACAACTCAGTTTTCATTATGTAACATAGTTTATGTAGCTCTAAATTTCTTTTCTAAAATTCTTTTAAGTGTTTTCATTTCAATGCATGTGAAGGATATTGTTTTATAATCTGTTAATATTATTTATGTTATGATGATGTTGGCATTATAAAGTATATTTATATATGAAATAAAAAGATGCAACAAAAATGGTTATAGTATAACAATTAGTGTTAGGTAGTTAGGATACATTCAGTATGACAAACCACTGGAGAAAAGGAAGAAATAGAGGAGCTAAAGATTTAATCACCGAAATAACAAAAATATGAATATAGACTAAAGAGATATTTAATAATATTTGTATTCAATTGAACAAAAAGTATGAATAATGCTGCAAGTATCATTGTGATTGGAGCATATGAATTTGTCTGAAAGAAGCTTCTAAAAGGGATAATGCTTTTTTTGACAGGCAGTATCAGGAACCAAAAACAGGATCTTGTTCTTGCCAGGCAGGCACTTGTGCTGCTGAGCTACATTCTTGGCCCCCCAACCAGGACAATTCTGAGGATGAGGCATGAAATACATAGGCTTTACAGTAATCTTCTTAATTAAAAAATATTCTAAGTTTTCTGCCTGAATTAGAAAGATGAAAAGACATTGTATTCAGATTTAATTCCAGTCAGTGATTTATTATGTGGGTAGCCACAAGTATTATTATCTGTCTCTTTTTCTGATCCATAGTAAGACCCATCATCTCTTATGCCTTTGAGGATCTTACTATAATTCAAAGAAATCCAATTGCTTGTGTATTATTTTTAATTCGTTGATTTTGTTGTCTGGGAAAATGTTTCCCAGTACAAGAGGAGGTGCATTGCACCTTACATAATATCTAATGGTCAAAAATTAATTATGGATAATAATACAAAAAATGACAAAGAAATAGCTTTTACTTCTGTATCAATCACCTTAAAATTTCCTTAATTCACTTTCTGCCAGTTAGATACTCAAGAATCCCTGTGTGTGTGTGTGTGTGTGTGTGTGTGTGTGTGTGTGTTTGTGTGTGTGTGTGCTCATATGCATCAAATAAAATTTTCAAGTCATCTGTGAAGACTAACCCAACTGTGTCTTTAACATTGATGATATTTGACAAATCTTTTCTTAGAATAGCACCTTTTTTCATAGAAGTATATCTTGGGGTTTTCCTTTTCTATACTGAATCCTTTCCCTCCAGTAGGAAACTCTTCATTGATTTTTTTTTCACCACAAATGGATTCATTGATCTGGCTCTGAAGCTCTAAATTCTATCTTGTGTATGATTTAAATAGCTACCTATTCAAGACAAATCCATGCATGTTTTGCTGATTCTTTTAGTCTATTGAAACACATCTGATTTACATTATATAAATATGATACTTATAAAAAGAACAATATATAAAATCAAGTCTTTTCTTACATGCTTCTTAATACCACTGGGCAGAAGTAATAAGTAGCAGCAACTTGATTTGAGATTTTGTAAGAATAAAGTGATTTCTGGTTCAATATTTGAGTCAAAGAAGTCACTTCTGAATGTGAGTCCATACATTGTGTCATTTATAAGAAGTGCCAGCTAGACAAAACTGTCACCTGAATTTGACAGTTTTGCAGGATGTGGCTCAAATTATCATTTTCTCAAAGAGCATGCCCTTAATGCATGTGTGTCCATGCAGCTCTGAGGTGGTAGAGCAGGTTCACACAAGTCTGCTCTTATGCACAGAAGTGTGACAGCTTCTAATGCTACATTATTGACCATGTGACTTTGAGTAATGAGAGTCACTGCAGAGATTTCTTGTAGAAAAGTGATTCCTATTGTCAACACATTTCAGTGACACAGAATAAGTTGCAAAATTTGCTTGCATTCAACCTGCTCACTGAGCTCAGCCTGTCACTTCAGGGGACAATGACAACTATTTTCAAGTTAGAAGATAAAGTGGCTGCATTCAATTATGGGGGCAAGGAGTGAACAAAGGATTTTTGAAATCTCTCAAACATTAACAAAGAGTTCTAAAGACTAGTCTAGGGCCTTCTTCCTCCCAACTAGTGAAGAATGCCTATCTCATCTTTCAAAAGAGCTTGAACATTACTTTCTACCCATAGAAGAGCTTCAGATCAGGAAAGAATGAATCTGCCAGTCATTTGTTAATAAGCAGAGGTTGCAAATGATAGTGGCCTTAAAAACATGTTGAGATAAGTTTGCATCACCTTATGTCCTAGATTTAAGTCAAGGTGAAATATTTCAAGATTGCATGACTGCACTGCAAAGCCTGCTTCCATCCCTGACATCCTATTTTTGTGAAACAAGTTTCTCAGTGGGGACAACAACCAAAATTAGATTATGTTGTAGATGTGACGTATGTGACACACTTCGGGTTTCATTGTTTACCAACAACCCTGAATGGGACCATTTATTTTCAGGAAAACAAGTTCAGGACTCCCACCAGATCTGCCTTTTTGGGGGTTGTATAATTATCTCATTCTATAGCACAAGGCAGTGATAATCAAGTGTGCAATAAACGTAATGAGCTTGGATCATCCTGGATCAACAGTCAGGAAAAAATTGACTTACGTGCAACCAGCCTGTGCTTCCAAAAAGGAGGTGGACTGATGGCTTAATGCAGCTCATTTGCCATGCTCTGTGATGGCATGGAAGTGTCGTAGCTCAGCAGACTAAAGTGTCTGCTTAGGCAATCTTAAGCAAGTGTGGGGACCATGGTTTGATCCCAGGTACCACATGCTGTGTCAGCCCCACTCCTAGGCATAGCGGCATATGCCTGTAATCACCTGTAATCCCAGTGCTGGGGAGGCTGAAAACAGGAGGATCACTATGAGTCCAAACTACATAGTGAAACCCTGCAATAACCCTAGGAAAACTATTACAACAGCCATTTTTTTCCTTAGATTGGAAGTAAATTACATATTTTATTTAGATTTTTAAATATGCTAATACTGTGCAAGACCTTATTTTTGTTCATTTTGCCTGTGTAATAATATTCTTTAAAAAGAGAGATTTTTTTTTGATTTCTTCACTGATATATCCCAAAGGAAAACAATCATGTGTAAAATAATAGATTTTTGCTAAATATTTCTTGCATATGATACAGACAAAGAATAGATTAATTCACATAAAAGCTGAAATTTATTAGCAGTATGTATGATGAAATCATAGAGATCTGTCAGTTAATAATCTGTTGTAATTTTTTTGTTATTGTTTGACATTGAAAATCCTGCATTCATAACTTCGCCATGTTTTCCCTCTGAGGTCTCTGTCAGTTTTTTTCCACAGTGTTCTGTTTCTGTGGAGAAAACGAAGCTATTCTGATTTGAATTCAATTAGCTTTAACCTGGTTTTCATGATTGGATATTTATCAAATTTCATTTCTTTCCCCTTGTGGCTTCAATGCCTTTCAAATCTTGTTTCATCTACTTATTTTTTAAACTAGTTTTGCAAACATTCCTAATTATCAATCTCAGTGTAAGTGCACATGGGCATGATAGAAACCTATCAGAATTCTCCACAACTTTCATGGTGTCTGTTTTCTATGTGGGGCAACTGCTGGCCCAGTGGTCTGTCCAGCCTCTGTCCCTCTTCTTGCTCCTGTCATCCGTGTTTGCTTGGTCAGTCCTTACATCTGATCTCAAGATGGCCTTTCCATTTGGTGCTTAAATATTTGCACTGTTGGGCTGGGGAGATAGCTCAGCAGAATAAAGTGTCTGCTTAGGCAATCTTAAGCAAATGTGGGGACCCTGGTTTGATCCCAGGTGCCACGTGCTGTGCCAGCCCCGCCCCCAGGCACAGTGGCATATGCCTACAATCACCTGTAATCCCAGTACTGGGGAGGCTGAAAACAGGAGGATCACTATGAGTCCAAACTGCATACTGAAACCCTGAAACAAACAAATGAATTTTTTAAAAAATGCACTATTGCCCTGGTGGGAGTGCCTGCTTTCCTTTCTTTTTGTCAGCCTTCTATCTTTCTTCTTTTCCAGAATGTTTGGAATGCACATGAAACCTGTCTTGCCTAGTGAAGAGAGAACTCAGCAGGCACGTTACGGCCTCCATATCAACACCCACAAGCACTGCACCTAACAACCCCAGCCCCCAGCTCCCATTGCTTGAGTAGGGGACAAGAGCTGACAAGCAACCCTAGGGAGGTGAGCAAACTTGGGGATCTATTACCTTTTGTGCATATACTGAGCATTCTAAAGCCCATTTTTGCTACATGGCTATCATTCAAGATTCAGGCTACCAGAAGCCTATAAAGTATACACTTGGGATTCTTTTTTACCAGCTTCTTATCTCAGTGTACAGGGATTACAGGCAGCCAGCATCATGCCCAACCTGTAGTTTTCTTTTATACTATAAGAAAACTAGAGGAGTACTGTTCAGGAAACATATACTGAACATAATATATGAAATTATAAATTTTATGGACCTACACATTAAGAAGCAAAAGAAGTAGTTGAAATTAATGCATTCATTTGAACAGCATACTTATTTATCTAAGAATTTCTAAAATAGTCTCAGTGGAGCCTGTAATGCATATCTGGAGATATTTTAGGTTTTGCAACTGTGTTTGAAACACCATATGCACTTCACATGTGAGACATATGTCATTTATCTTAACCACATGTCACATGCTCAAGGGCTGTAAGTACCTTGTTGGGCTGCTCATATCTAGTGACATCTTGCCACTCACACCGATGTCTGTTAAATACATCTGATTGCATTATTCTTAAAATCTTCCCTGGGTGAGGGCAGACATTCCTTTGCAGAGTTGCTGGCAGGCTCCTTGCTTGAAGAGTCTAGCCTGGCGGATTCTCTTCTCAGGTTGCTTTGTCATCTCTCTAAACTGATTATGAGTAGTGCCTGGTCTCCTGAAAGACAGCTCCCTCTAGTGTGCCTCGTTAGGTTAGAAAGCCTTTTCCAACGTGACGCAAAGCTTGGGGAAGTGCCCTGTCAGCACTTTTCCTCCTCCCAACAAGAAGGTGCCCTGTGCAAAAAGGTAACAACAGATCTCTAAATGGCTTCATGAAATCCAAGCTGTACATTGAGTATGGGAAACCTGACCAGGAAAAATAACAGCCATTTTGTATGGTCGGGAGAGAATTTAAGGGTCCAGAGAGTTTGATAGCTATAGTGAGGAGTTCCTCAGATTGGGGGGGGGGGCAGGGGAGGAAGGTTTGCTATTGCCTCCTAACACAGTAATGATGAAATTTGTGCACGAATGTTATGAAATTTGGAACCTCTCTTTCTCTCTCTTTGTCTCTCTGTCTCTGTCACTGTCTCTCTATCTCTGTGTCTCTCCTGTCTATATATACACATACATATAATGTATATATTTTTGAAATATGAAGTATACATCTGAGCACACTGTTTACACTTATCAGTGAGTACCACTGAGATCTGTGTTGGTTCCTTTTCTGTCATTGCTGAGGCAAAAATACCTGACTCCCAAAGTTAGAGAGAAAGGTTTATTTAGCTCTCATTTAGTTTCAGTGCATGTCTGTGGCTCCGAGTGGCACATGGCAGACAGCAACAGTTCATGGTGGCAGAAACCAGCAAAAACAGCAAAAGCAAAAAGGGAGTAATGAGAGAGCAAGCCTCTTTCCCTCCACTATTGTGTGCAGGCTCCTTCCCCAGGGTGGGTGTAAGATTCACACCCATAATCCCAGCGTTGTATCATGAATCAATCAAGAACTCTAGAAGCCCAGCTTATGACTGCATGAGGCTTTAAGGGGACACCTAGATACAAACCATAACAAGATGCCTTTTGAAAACTTTCCTGATGTCACCAAGTCATGGTGAGTATCTCTGACTTCTGAATGGTTTTCCTGAGCAATGCCTGACAATGCCCAAGCTCCAGATGAAGTTTCTGAAGGTCTTGCTGAGCACCTGCATCAGACTCCTTTCAAAACCCTAATCTTTGCTGTCTCCTTGAAGCAGTGGTATTGATTCCTGCCAGAGGCTCCAGTCTCTGTGTGCTCCAGCTGTGAACACCTTTGCAATTGTTTGTGCATTCAGGTCATAAGGCTCGGGAGGCGCTGCCTGATTGACAGCCCTTTATAAATCTTTTATTTGCTTGTTTCTGTCAGGCCACAATTCAATCTCAGAATTCTTTCTGGTGGCTTTGTGAACAGGACTAACAATATTCCCAAAAGGGAGATGTAGTTTTGCCATAACTCAAACAGTTTCTCCAGTCTCTGGGCTTAGTGTCAGAGTCACGATTAGATTGTAAATTTTTTCTTATGATGTGAGGAAAGACTGCCATGGTTCTAGGTCATGTCTTGTCCATTTATTCATGGGCAGGTTAGTTCTGAATTTCAACAGGGCTGCTCTGCCATGCTGTATCTCCTGGTTGACTGGTCCTCAAATCCTTCTGTGTCTCTCCCTCTGAAAAGGCAATTACTCTTATCAAAGGATAGCATTACTCTTATCAACCTGCTTCTCATGAATTTCAAGACCCAGCACAGCCATGTGGGATGGTGACAACATCCAGGTGAATGTAAATCCTCTTTGCTAAGCACCAATACTATGATCTGGAGATAGTTCTGCACCAGGAGGAACTTGACTGACTTCTGACTAAGTTCTCAATACGTATAGAAAAAGAAGCATGAGGTAAGCCTACATCGAATGCTGCTCTCCAATGCACTGTTGAATTTTGGTGCTGTTTATTTAATTTAAAATCTTATTACACCATGGCAGGGGTTATTTCTGGTTCTGCTAGATGAGTTCTCAACAGTAAAGCACCAGTATCTGTAAATCATCTGTTTTTCCTTTTTTGAAAGGGCTTTTAAGAAGACAGCAAGGGCTGGGGAGATAGCTCAGTGGTCTAAGTGCCTGCCTGGTAAGTGCAAGGACCTGGGTTTGATCCCCAGTATCCTGTGCCATGCACAGCAAGACCCTGTATCAGAGAGAGAGAGAGAGAGAGAGAGAGAGAGAGAGAGAGAGAGAGAGAGAGAGAGGAGAAGAGAATAAATGGCTTTCCTTAATTTTTAAGGCTAAATAGCATTCCATTTCATATATAAACCATTTTTAAAAATTATTCATATTTTAGTGGACCATGAGTTAATTTCATTTTTGGCTATTATGAGTACTGTTGCAATGAAAGTAGCAGAGAAGATTCTCCTTGCAATAGTGGTTTCATTTCCTCTCTACCCTATAGTGGAATTGCTTGATCAGGCTCAATTTTTAATTTTTGAAGAACATGCTAGAGTTATAATAATGATGATTAATTATGCTAATTAATAATCTAATGCATCAAGCTTGTATACTCTAGATATATATTGTTTATATACCACATTATATACCATATATAGTAAATTTTTAAAAAGAAACAATGGAAATCAGTGTCTCTAAGCATGAATGCTAATTACAGCATTAATATACTCTTGGATCATGTATTATTTAATATGTCTTGTAGAGGAGGTCTTGTGGAACTGTAGAGTCTCACTTAACATTTAAGATAAAATGGAATGGATGGAGGCTATACAGAGTTGGAGGGCCAGCCAGATAGCTCAGAGGATTAAAGCACCTACTTAGGCAGAGGCAGGGACCTGGAGTTTGATCCCCCAGTGTGCAGTGCCAGCCCCGCCCCCTGGAGCGCACTGAGCCAGTGATTAAGACTGGGCCTGGTGGTGTGTGCCTGTTATCCCAGCATTTTGAAGCCTGAAAACAGGAGGATTGTTATGAGTCCAATCTGTGTAGTGAAACCCTGTAGATCCTATACTAAACACACGCACAGACACAGACACACACACACACACACACACACACACACACACACACACTCAGAGTTTAAGAATGTCGTGGCCCAGTGCTGCTCACTCTCAGCATTCATCCCAATTACGCTTTTAGGTAAAGGAAATGAAGCCAGAGGGCACTTCCTCTTATCCTACTTTCTAGTTAGAGTGTAACTGCTGCTGCTCCCTCTCACTGTTGTGTTGTCTACAGCTCCATCTCGCTGTCCTTCAGCTTGCACCTTCAGGGCCTGCAGCATGCTCTCTGCCCTTTCAGATAATGATACACTCAGAGTGAGGAGTTAATGAATCCAAGCACTTTAGTTATTGCCCCAAGCCATTCTACCCATAATGTTTTCTAGATTTTCAATTTCTGCATGGGGAGTTGGTGAACAGAGCCCACATTCTGCAGTTTGATACCCAGCACTGCATGCTGTGCCAGCCCCACCCCCAGAGCAGGCTGAGTTGGCCAGTCTGGGCAAAGTGGTGCAGAACTGTAATCCCAGCGCTGTGGAGGTGAAAGCAGGAGAATTATCATGAGTCTGAGTTGCATAGTGAGACCCTGTAACAACTAAATATATTAAAAGCAAAAACAAAGTATTTGCTGTTCCAAATCCTGTCCATCATGATAAGACTGTATGCTAAGTTATATGCAATGAGGGAGGGGACTGTAAGGTTTGTGGGAATCTTACCTGAAGACGAATGTTGTTTTGTTTTGCTTTTTGTCTTTCAGCCTTAGTCTCAAGACTATGCCACCACCCCTTACCAGCAATCCATCCTCACTGCTTTTATCTTGTTTTTGACCACAATGAAACAATTCCAGTGGAATAGTCAGAAATAATTTCTTTCTCCTTTTATAATTTCCCCTATTGTTTGCACCTTTCTTTTGGATGTTGGGAACCATTTTGTCACAGTTAACCCATGCATAATGATTGAGATTACCATAAATCATAGAGTCAAACACTAGGGTGCAATCTGGTAGCATTTGCCAAGGCTTGAGACAGTAGCATAAAATTATCTATGAAAAGGAGCAGTTTATACTTAATTTGTTTTTGTTTTCTATTTTCTTTTTTTCCATTTTCTTTCTTCTTGATTTCCCATAGCTCTTTTCTTTTTCCAATTTTGTACACTTATAGCTGGTAATCTGAACAACTAATTTGAAGACAATACTATGAAATATGACAAATGCTGTTGAATTCACAGTATTTTGTTTATTGAAATTTTGTACCAAAAAAATTACAATTTTTTTCTTTTCCAAATTATTTTGTATTCTCTTTAAGAAAATAAGAAAAATTACACACATCCAGTTTCTTGACCATGGTAGTGGTGTCAAGGATATGGTTTCAAAGGCCAAAATCTTGCACTGTATGTAGAATTCACTGTACGCCAATTACACCCACACAAAAGCTATCCCCGTCCATCAAGTAGATGTATTACCCCAATGGTCATTTGGCCAACCTGAAGTTTGTCTTTATCCTTATCATTCCTATTGCTTCAGAAAGATTGTTCAGGCTTAGCCAGCACCAGGCTTCTGTGTAATTATCTGTGGGTATCAGGCAGGAGGAACTACATAGACAGCCTTTGAGAGATACCAAACCCACAGCTGCAGCTTTCTGAATGTCCTTCCTACCCTAGACATATTGGATTTTGGAGTCTGTCAAGCCAGTCCACGGAGCATATTAGCCAGGAGAACTTCTGATTTCTGGAGTTTCATTAGACACGTGGCTTTGCCCTTGATTTATCTCTCTCTATATATATATCTTTATCTATATCTTTATCTGTCTCTGACTCTTCCATTCTTCAGCTTAGCTCATCACTTTCAGGATAATTTAATATAAACCACCTAAGTGAACCAGGATATGATGCTGAGATCATTTTGAGATCAGTAATAGGAGCCTAGCACAGTCTTTCAGGACCCTCATTTATCTTTTAGTTAGTATATTCGATCAGTTGATATTGGCAAAGAATTTCACTCAGGGTCAAAACTTATTCTGGGATCCCTGAGGAGGGAAGAATGTCTTTCCCGTCATATAGTATTGAAAAAGCCATTATGTGAAAAGATTCTCTCTGGAATCTATTTCATGTCTCAACCAAGTCATTTAGGAAAAGGACAGTAGGAGCCAGCTCAGTAATGTTACCCAAACAGATAAAAGTTCATAGTTTTGAGTAAGGCTAAGGCTGGTCACTGTCTCTGTAGAAACAGATATTCTCCTATGTGAAAACAGCCAATTGTCCAGAGACAGAGTGGCTCCCCCCTCCCCAGCTGGCAGTGGACATAGATGTTTGGAATGCTGATTTTTTTGTTTTCTATAGTGATACTAAAGAAGATGCTTCTATCTAAGTGACCTTTAATGTTCCCTTCTCCAATCCCAGTGAGAATAGGGGCTTATTCTGTTCAAATAAGGCTGTGTTGTGCATGGCTGAGTGACCTAATACAGTAACTTTCATCTTATAGTTGAGGCTCTTCCCTCCTGGCTTGGATAAAGCAGTCTGTTGTGGTGGGGAGTCCAATGTGAGAGCAATCTTTAGCAGCCAGCTAGTCTCCTATGCCTTCAGCCCAATGGCTCAGAGGCAATGACATCCTTCTATGATGGCAGGAGTGAGCTCAGAAGTCATCCTTGCCCAGGCAGGACTTCCTAAGTGAGTGCATCTTTGCAGACAGCCAAAAGCAGGGTCCAGACAAGGGCCACCCAGATGCCTGGACCACAAAAACTTTTAAGGTAAAAATTATATCTAAAGAGTGAATGTATCACATATTATTATGCAGCAATAAATAACTAATAGAAATGCAATCTCCAGCAAAAGTCAAAGGACAGCACAAGTACACTTGGATTTTCTGTCCTCATCATTTTGATAGATATTTTCAGTTTTACTTGGAAAAGAAACACATTCACTGATTCGAAGTAAATAGTACAGGACTCAGAGCCACTTCCCAGATCAAAAAAACAAATAAAAGTGCCATGGAGTAGTGGAATAGCACAGCATTAAGATTATTACTAAGACTGGGCCCAGTAACCAGGCCATTAAACAAGATCGGGGTTTTTCCATTAATTAAAACTTCTACCTCCATAGGACCTAACATGCAAAAAGTTCTGTCTTACCTTGACTTCAGGTAGGGACTCTGCAGAGGGAATGCTGTGACACAAATGAGAAAGAACATTTCACAGTGATGTGAGATGTGCAGAAAATGAAGGGAGAGCGGTAGCCTTGAGTTCAGGGACTGTGTAAACTGTATTCTGGAGACTTCTGGGAAGAATTCGGAGTTTATGTTTACAACCACATATTCCATAGGCTTGGCAATTTAAAATCACCAGATGCTGCACTGTGAGCAGGATGTGATTAATTCAGGGGGGGGGAAAGTAAAGTCCTTTTGTTTCATGAAGTAAGCAAAGAAGCATCCCTACAGTAAATTAGAAAAATGTATATAAGAGACAAAAGATATCTAGGGAAAAACATGACAGCATTTGGCATGCTGGATACAGCTATATTTGATCATTTATCAATTTGATAAGGAATGATATAACAATAGCAGCTTTTGTAACACAAATAAATACATCCCTCAAAGTGAAAACAGCCGTATTTCAAATTACTGTCCCTATGGCTAAGTTTAGGTAGATATAGAGATGGATATATAGATTGCTTCCACTTCCAATGTAGATTATTTCTGTATTTAAATCCAAAGCTCCCCAAGTCATGCATTGTAAAGATTTTAAAGTCTAGACTTCTCTGTCATTTTAATTTGTACATTTCTGTTTAGTCATAATCTTTAGTGAAATCTTTAAAAGGATATTAAGTTAGTGTGGAACTCTAATATTTTTCCTACTTCTGATATTCTGATGTAAATTATCACAATAAGTTCAAAGTAGGGTCAGAATATGTGTATACTTGTGTTATGGCTAAAAGAAGTAAAGTGACATGATTTTGAAGATTTTCTGCTACACATAATAGAGGCAAGATCATTTTAAACTAAGAATGTAAAAGTAACCTAGCAACTCTACTTTTTCTTGATGTAACCATGTCATGTCATTCTGTTATAATAGAAGATTGTTCTCTAAGACATTTAATGATTTTTTTAAGAAAAGAAAATTTGGGCAGACTCAGACAAATAATAAATATTCCATTTTGAGTTAAAGGCATGTGGAACTCCTAGGCATATCCTAGACACATAAAAGGCACTCAGTAAATATATTATGTGTTATATCTGTATAACAAGAAATTATTATATATCACATATAATATATACATACATATGAATTTCTTATGATCTTTGTAATCTGGAAATCCCAGGAATCTATGCCTATAATATTGTTGATAAAGTTCACTTTGAGTACATTAAATTTTGTTATTGTTTGGGTCCATTCTCAGAGATGGCTGTTGTATGTCTGCTCTAATTCTTTCCTAGGCTGTGCTCCACAACATAGAATTCTGAGAGCGAGTATGTGTGTGGTGTGTGCTTGTTGAACACTAGCAGGCTCTGCTGTAGAAGGCAGAAGGCTGAAGCCGATGGATTTTCCCCCATCATCTCCTGGAAAAGAATGAAACAATGATTGGCTGCTAGGTTCTCTTTACAAATGGAAACATAGAACACTTGTTTTCCAGTAATTGCAAGTGAATATAATTTAATCATTAAGACTTAGCACCAAGAAAATTTACTAATAAGGACTCCAAGGAAAAGGCCCAAATGAAAAAGAAAGGAAGGAAGGGCTGGCTTATGCTAACAAAGTTCCCACTCAGGTCCCCTTGAATAAATAAACAGTTCACTAACACACTTGATCCCCATGGACTGGCTTTATGTAAATAAGGGACCATTCCTGATTGGTTGGTTTTTACCTGTTCATATGATTTCAAGCTATCATTCATTGTTCAGAGCTGGGCAGGGAAATGAGACTTTTAGAGGTCAGTTGATTTTGGCAATTAAAATGGGAACATGTCTTAGCAAGGGTCACAAAGCTTAGTGTGTGGTTCTTGCAAGTACACTGAAGGTAAGTGTCCCCACAACTCTCAAACGGTTGCTACTGCTTTAGAGATTCAATAAAGTTCACATTACTGAAGATTCTAGTTGTGTGAGATTGTGCATTGAGAGCTAGCATGATCTTTGTTTGCTTGTGTGCTCTAAGCCCAATCCCATAGTTTTATTGAAAAAACAAATAGCAATGAGACAGTTTCAAATCAAATTAGTAGGACAGTTTCAATAATTAATACATTGCATATTGTTTTCTTAGTGATTTTTTGTTGTACAAGATGCAGACATGATATTCTATTTACAAACACTCTTAGAACAGATCCCTCTATTCATTGAATTAAGAGAGTGCAGCTGCATATCTATCTTAACTATTTTGAATATACAGATACAAAATGGACATTCATTTGTATCCCTTTTTTGTTTAGTTTTGTCAATTTAAATATTATAGGTGTGTGAATTCAACAACATATTCCAAAAAAGTCCAATAGTCCATAATAGTATTGGGTTTTCCATATAACTAGCAATATAAGAAGTTGTTGACTTGAGTCTTTTACAGCTCAGCATAATAACATGGCTTAATTTCTTATACTTCATTTTTATACTTTTCTTATGGATTGTTAAGACCAAGACAAAGCAAGACCTATGTAACAAGAATTGTAGCTTTCATATCTAATTAAGATCAGTCCAATCCCCTTAGGATTTATCCTGACACCCTGTACCGCAGTTTGTAGCTCCTTTGTCTGTGTCAGGCATGTGGATGAGTCACGGCCATTGCTTGACAGTTTGCTCTCTATGAAAGCCTGAGAGAATGTTTTGTCTCCATGTGACTCTCCTTAAGCACACTCTACATCATCAATCACTTTCCTCTTTGTCCTGACAATCTCCTTGATCAGAAAATTTGGAACACAACTGAGTTGTATGATGTTACAGTACAGGTTCTCATATGTCCTGAGTCTTAATTGACTTTGAAAGGTTATGGCCAAAATGTTGGCTGTCCTTGTGGCCCTCCTTTTTCTCTAATATTTGGTCTGAAAACTTAGGTTGTTAATACTCCAGAAGCAAAGCTTATCGTTATTACCACACATCCTAGGCTGTTGAGCTTAACTTCACCATCTGTGTGAATATCAAATGTCTTAGGCTTAACATGGAACAGGTATTTTTCACCAAGTATTGGTATGTTAAATCCTATCCTTGTACTAGCTCAAAGACAATGAGCCATGGCCTCAGCCTTCTCACACTACTGTGGGATTTTCCTAAAAACATCAATGATGATTTTCCATCATTGCCATTGCAGTTTTGAAGGTGCTTATTATTTAGCAAGATAAAATCTGTGTGATTTAGGATAAGGTACTGTGGAAGAGTTAAGTACTTCACATAGAACTGTTTTGTAGCACCATTGTGACAATAGTGGGGTGTTTCTGAGAAGAGAGTTCTGTCCCCTAAGAGCATTGTCTTAGCACTTGGAGGGCAGTGGCTGACTGATGGAGAACGTGAAGTGAATTCAACCATCTTCTGAGTAATATTATACAGACCAGATTTCATCTTGTGTTCTGTTTTGTTGTTGTTTTATACTTTCACCTGATTTTTACTCCCCAACTTTGTTATTTTCATAAGAATTATCCTCCTAACCTTATTATGCTTTCTTACTATTCATACAGTTAATCTCATATTCTGTATTTTAAAAGTTATCATAAGTTATTTTGGGAAGAAAGTAGAATAAATTATTAAATTATTGTTTAAAATCCTGGGGTTTTTGCAAGAGGAACAATGTAATACAGGATACATATTTATAATATTATTTTATATGGAATCACCCAATGAATCACACACACTAAATCTGTCCATACAGTAAAGATCAAAGAATATAGCTGAGGGCCTAGATCCCAATATTTTGCATGAGTCCAAATGAAATCCTAGAGCTCATAACAATGTCTCGCACAAGTCCAACTGGAGGCCTATAGCCCATGACAAAGTGCAGGCCTGCTTCACTGATCTGCGCTAGAGAGGCCCAAAGGTCTGTGGTGGAAACTGCAAAGTCTGCACCAGGGGGATGAAGGATCTGTGCCAGCAGGCTGAGGGACCTGCACCGAAGCCAGGAAGTAATGCTCGGCGTGAGTGCCAGAGCTCCTGCAAAGGTACCACAGTCTTCCTCAGCACCAGTGAGGTCCCGAGCTCCTCCAGTGATGAGAAAAGCTGAGCTCCCATCAGGAAAGCCAGTGCGACAAGCTTTTCCAGGAGGCAGGGCACTGGTGCACCATCTTCCCCTCCAGAAGCAGGAGGCCATGTTCAGGATGAAGCCCAGTGTTCCCCCAAATAAACTGTAATCATTTTCAGAGACATGAAGATCCAAAGCTCCTCCAGTAACAAGAACAGCCAAGTTCATCAGGAAAGCCAGCATGACAAGGTCCTTCAGCAAGACAGTCCAAGAGAACTAGCAGCTTCTGACAGCTCTGACTGCTTCCCCAAGCTGAAGCCCTACAACATCTCCAGCAGCATCTCAGTTCTGTCTCTTCTATGGTTGGCAACAACCCTCATGTGGGCCTCCCACACCCATTGAACCAGGACTATCCTGGTTCAATGCAGCTGGCTGCAACAAGTTCACCACCAGTTAGAAATCTGCTACTATTCTTAAATATCAAGAATATAACAGTATATATATTCATATATTCAATTTATTTTATAAGTAAAGAATGTATTATGTATTAAAATAAATTGATTTATTATAAATGCACGATATGTTATATATATATATATATTTTTTATATATATATTATTTGAGCACTGGACACTACTTAAGAAAGTTGGTCATGGAGACAGTTACAAGGTTAGTATTAAAAAAAAAGTGGGAGTTAAAAATATTACCCAGAAAGAAAGAGGTCCATTTTTTTTAGAGAAATAACAAAATTTCAGGTAACAGCAAATAATGAGGTAGTTTTCAAATGTCTTTTGTGCTTTTGCTCCTATGATTTCTCTATTAACCCACAATGCACCAAGGGTAAATATTATTGGAAAGAATTACTTGCTCTGGGACAGATCGCGGGTGTTTTCCTCTCTCCAACTGCAGCTCTCTCTCTCACCAGTTAAAGAATTTCTAAAATCTCATTCTGATATTTTCCCCAAGTGATTCGCAGTCTTCTGAGGAGATGTCCTGCTCTCTAGAAGCAGGTTTAAGATGCAGGACACTGACTTAAATTAAACCTGAAGATGCCTGAGAAAAGGAAAATAGAAAAGCCTCCTGAGAGTGGAAAATCAAGAAGGTCAGTATTTTCTGTGCATTTCTGAAATAGAAAACTTCCTCCTGAGGAATGCTTTATTTCCTGTACAAGGAAACAGTGGATCAGATTTGAGGGTAAATATTTTCTTTCTCCACAAATGTAGCTCTTATAATTATAGTTGTTTCTATGACAACTTCCATCACTCTGGAGGACATGATACTCCCTAAATGCAGATTTCTAAAAGTGAAGCTGTTGCATTGTCTTGTGAAAGGTAATGAGAATCATGAAACACCTGTAAATACTGTAATGCAAAGACAAAGTACTTACCCTATTATGTTCTCTAATTACCTTTGCATTTTTCAAGATAGTTCAGAAATGAGTCAATCAGAGTACGATTTGCTGTTTTGAAATGCATAGCATAGGCAGATGAAATGATTAGTTATTCAGAATAATCCATAGATACTGACTTCTTAGAGTGCCCTAAATAGCCAACTATAGCACTAGTATGTAAAATAGCATTTCTGTAAAATGATGAGAATATTTAAAGACCCTTGCAAAATTCTTGACATTTAGGTATGAATTTTCCCTTATTTTATAAAATGTAGACTTTTCCAAAGATACAAATTTTAGAAAAATAAGCATTAGTAAATTTGCAACTCCATTGGATCGAAAATTTCTATCCATGGCAATTAAAACAGAATAGCACTTATCTAAATTGCACCAATAAACTTAATTTAAACTTTTTTGAAAGTTGGGCAAAATGAAGTTCATGCGTTCTTAAGAATGTAACAGCAATAAAACATCATGAACATTGCTCTTGAGAATATTTATTCATTTAGATACTTTGCAGTCATTTGATACATAAGATCATAGAACAAGTATCCAAATTATACTTAATAAAATACAGGTGAAAGATTTAGAAATATGATTTGTATATTATTTTTGTAGCTCACTGATTTCTTCTGAGAAGTAGCTTTGAGTTTCATAAATATAGGTAGAGGCCAATATGGTAATCTGAATTTTCTTCATGCCAGGATTAAAGTATCCCACAGCATATTGACATTTTGGATGTTATGTTAGTCTTTGAACTGTGAAACTCAAGCTAGGTATGGTGTTGCATACCTATAATGCCAGTGCTTGTGAGGCTGGTGCAGGAGGATCATTGTGAGTTTGAGACCAGCCTGGCCTGAACTGGATAGCAAGATCCTCTCTCCAAAACACAAAAACAAAAACACAAACAAACAAACAAAAGAAACAAAGAAACTCTAGAAATAAACAGGAAGGTTTAATAGATAAAGTAGGTATCAATGATTATCAGGAAAGAAATATAACAAAATCTTTTATAATGTAATACACTTTCTTGATTAATGCTAATTAACGGTATTTGACTAACAATTTTCTGGTGACAGAATCAGAAGTGGAAGATGGAGACGTTTGAAGCTCAGTTTTGTGGCTAGACATCTGACATATTACTTGAATGCCATATGGAAAAGAAAGTTCCGAGAGCAAAAGGCTTTAATGAATTGAAATTCTGAATACTTTCTTGTAAGAATGATCACTTTCCTGACAAAAGCTTTAAAATAATTAAAACATAAATACATCTACTTATTTATGAATTAGAAAATGTATTTTATTCCAATCAAGAAAATTCTGAGATGTTTGAAGAATTTTGAGGGGATATTTTTCAGACATGTATTCAAGAAATTTTGTATTTACAATGACCTGAAAATCAGATCAAATTACCTATTGATGATAAGAATTAGCCCAATGTGTATTAACTAGAAATAATAGTATTCACTTGGAAGATACTGCAAAAAGAGAAATAGTTTTAAGTATCAGACTAAGATCCATAGTTTCAACTATTAAATGCTTTTCAGTAAAGTAAACCAATATCTCATCTAGTTTAAGAAAAGCCAAGGTGCAAGAGTTGAATAATATCAAGGGTGATAGTTTTTCAAATGTATACTAATTTTAGAAGATCATTTAATCAATTTCATTCCACAGAATTGATTTGAGTCCACACATCAGTTCACCTGACATTCACGGGTTTCCAATAATCTACTGAGAGAGTCAGGTGACCATGTCTGCCCTGAGATAATTTTGGTACATATGGTCAACATTCATGCTTACCTATGACAGAAGCCATGAGAAAGACTTCCCCGGCTTCCTTGTCCATGGCATACCTCGCACGAAGGTTTGAACTACAGGCTTACATGCAGTGCTGGTACATAAAGGCACTGACCCTTTCATAATCATTTTTTTTTTTTTGGCACACTGTGGATAAAGAAATGTCGCAGTTATCTTATATGGTGGATGCTGTATGACACAGACAAGTGCTATTCCTTTCCTTCACTCATTTACTGCTTTTCTTATCAAAAGATGGTGTGGAATCTATCCCCTAATGGCTTGTGTGAACAATAAAAAGCAGTGGATCTGACTGTGTAGTCTAGTCTTAGGAAGCTGTACAGTCACTGCAGGCTGACCCTGCGGGTGACCAGGTTATAGAAGAAACCTGAGAGAACCATAGTGCTCTGGCTGTGGTTTGCTGGACAAAACCAGCTCCATAGAAAGCCCACCCAGAAACAGAAGATGCCCGAGAAGCCCTCAGCTGCTGCACTTGCTCTAACTGAGCTCCCTGACACGTTCTAGCTCCAGCCCATATCTGGCGCACTAGCATAGAATCCCAGTGCAAATGAGCTAAGCTCAGGCAGCCCACACAACCACAACTAATCTGAATAAACTGCCATGTTAAGCTTCTACACTGGGGGTGGTAGGTTATGCAACAATATATAACCAAATATTCTGTTTTCATATAGGAACACTTAGCATTTATCCTGTCCATTCACCATGTTAAAAACCTCCAAAAGTATATTCTCTGGATCCCATCTTTTTTATTGTTCCTCTAATTAGCACCTTGTTAAATTACATGCTGGAGTGTCTCTCCTGCAGGCTACATTTCTTGTGTAGGTGTGTGTATGTGTGTGTATTC
Organism: Ctenomys sociabilis; assembly: GCA_004027165.1. NCBI lineage: Eukaryota > Metazoa > Chordata > Mammalia > Rodentia > Ctenomyidae > Ctenomys > Ctenomys sociabilis. The sequence goes on from PVKA01001751.1 coordinate 57,708, forward strand.
CAGAGAGCTGTCAGCTCCTGGATGCTACAAGCCTCTCAATTCCTTTAAGACTGCAGCACACATTATTTTCTGGCATGCTTTGATTATATCCCCTTTGCTGGCTGTCCCTAAACTATTTATAGTAAAAATTGATGCAGTGAAGAAAGCCAAAAAGGAGCCTGCAAATAATATCAAAGTGGAATATGTATTTATCTCTCTTGTCATATTAGCCATTAACAACACAATCTGTTGATTCTTTCTTAAAATCCATTTCCTCAAAATATACTACAGTTTCTCTGGTGTAAGACTGAAATACTGGCTTTAATTTGCATTTTTCTTGATTACCAGTGAAGTTGAGCATTTTCTTTCCATGTGCTTATTTCCTTCAGGTGAATTGCTCATACATATTTTGTACATTATTGATTTTTAGAATTCCTTTTATACTAGCTGCCTGAATAAGCTATAAAGATGCTCCTCATCTGTGTCTTCTGTTTTGAATCTATTTATGATTTATTTTATGGCATTGATGTGGTAGTATTTTCCTTATAGTCATACTGCTTTGTTTAAGAAAAATCTTCCTTACTTTGATATCCTAAGGATAATTACCTATATATTTTCTAGACAGTTTACGTTAGGCTTATTCATCAGAGTGTTTAGTATACTTGAGTTTGACTTTGTTAGTGAATCAGCAGGGTTACATTTTTCCCATCGATGTTCCAGTTTTTAAGTAGGTTTTAAGGAAAAGACATCACTTCTCAGAGACTTGTAAAACCTCCCTTTCCCAGACTAGATTTCCATGCACACCTGAGTATGCAGTTAAAGTCAGTATTTACTTCTCTTTTCTTTAACTACTTTTGCATTAATATCAAATGCTCTGTGAGAACATAGCATGTTTTAACTTTTAGAATGGGATATCATTTTTTCCATAAGAAAGATAAATTTTAGTTATTCATTGGAAAATGAATGTATCTTGAGACTATAATATTAAGTGAAATAAATCAGATACATGAGCTTAAATGTCACATGGCTTCATATAGGACAAACTCAAACTTTTAAGTAAAAAGCAAAATAAACAGGGACCAGGGTTTGTTCCCTGGCGTGATGTGCTGGCTCTGCCCCTGGGACAGGCTGAGATAGAGACTGAGACTGGGCATGGTGGTGCATTAATCCCAGCACTTGGGAGGCCGCAAATAGGAGAATCACTATGAGTCTACCTGTGTAGTGAGACCCTGTAAACCCTGTACTGACTACATAGAAAAGAAAAATAAAAAAACAAAATAACAGAGAGGTAATGGGAAGGGGAAGTCAGAACTTTCTCAAAGGGTAAAGGGGTCAAGAGATGCGGGGAGAGAAAGGGAATAAAAGAAAGATGAAATACAAATTAGACGTGTTATGTGCACATACCAATGCCACAACAGGAATGTAAGCCTCATATAATGCAAATATATAAACAATGGAAAGAAATAAACACATGAGTGGAGGGGGCAGGCAGGAAGCTGAGGACATGGAAAATGAACTGAAATGTGTTTATGCCAATGTCCCCCAAGGAGTGCAAACATATATCGCACACAGAGGCTAAAAGCTAATATAAAATTTAAAAATTAATAAAAAGATTTTGTTTTAGTAATGTCTCAGAATTTTTCTTTTGCCACTGTAAGTATCAGTTTAATTTTACTAGTTTCGCAACTAATATTGCTTTTGACTTTGGCTTTTCAGAGAAGAGGAGGTATAGAACTGAAAGCTCTGGTGTGTATGTCAGCCTGACTTGTATTTTTTTAAAATTAATTTTATTGAGAAGCAAATAGCAATGAGACAGTTTCAAAACCGATCAGTAGGACAATTTCAATAATTAATACATTGCATATTGTTGTCTTCTTAGTGGTTATTCATAGTACAAGATGCAGACATGATATCCTCTCCAAAAACGTTATTAGAACAAATCTTTCTTCTCATTGAATATCTGTCCTAACTATTTTGTATATACAGATAGTAAATGGTCCTTCACTTATACCCCCTTTTTTGTTTAGTTTTGTCAGAGATGGGTATTCCATTGCTTTTAAATATTGTAGGTGTGTGAGTTCAGCAAAATAATCCAAGATAGTCCAGTGGTCCACACTATGATAGTAGTAGGTTATCCATAGGACTGGCAATGTCAGTCCTCTACAACTCAGTATATTAGTATGTCTTCAGCCTGACTTTTCCCCCAACACTGTCACCAGTAGAACCTTTTGCCCTGTTGCTTTTTGCTTTTCTTGGTCTGAGGCTAATAAAACAAATCATGTTTAGAATTACACTAAGTGACCCTAAAACTCTATTGGTTCTATTTGCTAATTCTCTGTCTGCAGCCACGGCCACACACAACAGCAAGCATTTCAGACAAATGAAAATGTTATGATGAATCTGGCCATTTGAAAGAATTCTGCTGAATGACATAAGGTATCACTATAGTCAGAAAGGCTAGGAAAAGCAATGTGTTTAAATAGAAACAGAAATATATTTGCTCTATGGGCATGCACCACTTACATTTCACTGCATGGTCAGCATATGATCAGCTTTCTTTCTTTTTTTTCCAAACCGGAAGTTGAACTTGGGACCTTGCATTAACCAGGTAGGTATTTATGCCTCTGAGCTGTCTCCCCAGGCCCCAGGGGCAGCACATGTGCCCAAACATTTTCTGCATCTGGTGGGCACCTGCACACAGTTTAGCCTGATACTTGTTGCTTTCATAGAAAAACAAAGTTCTTCAGTTTCATCATTACTTCAGACATCCTGAAGATGGCTTCTCTGATAGTCATTAATACTGATCACAAAGTGTTGCTGGCTGTTTACCTTCAGGGCAGGTACCCGGGCTGAATTTCCAGAAATTCATGTTTCATTCAAGTCATGTGACTTGTGGTAACCTGGCAGTGTGTTTAATTTTTGGTTAGAAACCTACAGTATTTGAAATAATGAAAAATAAAGAAATATTTGCTGTGTCATCTGCCTGAATCCCTGCATCGCTGTGAAATACACAGCTACCTGCCACTTGTGTGGGGAAAATAAGCCTCTGAGTCGCTGAGGCCCAGGGTTATTGATTACCTCACCTGGCCCATCCTGACGCTCATAAATAACCACCTTAGCCTAAGGGGTCTGCTGTAATGAAAACTAATATATGTAGCATTTGTGTAAGAGTTAATTGGTGAACTGGCCGCCAGCTGATACTGGAAGCTCTAACAATGGCTGTTCATCTTAGTTGGCGATGGAAATATTTGGGAAACCCCAGCCTGAAACAAGTTGGAAGGCAAAAGAACTTAGAAGATCCATTAGGATATGCAGGGAGGGAAGAAGCAATGGCCTTTTCTTTCTAAGTGGTGGAAGACAAGAGGCTTTTGTTCAATAAAGCAGAAATGTGTTCAGGATAGCAAGGAGCTGGTCAAGGGTACGCCTTTCCCCCTTTGTATAGCTTCTAAATGCATTGAAAGGAAAAGTTGAATGCTATGGGCTGTGTGTGTGTGTGTGTGTGTTTGTGTGTGACACAGAGAGACTGAGACAGACAGACAGACGTAGACAGACACAGAGAGAGAGACACACACACAGAAAGAAAGCAAGAAAGAGAACAACAGTCAGATATATTTTTGAGCCAATTATTTCTATAAGGTTCTACTTTTTTAATGTGTCATTTCTTTTCGATCTGATTTCTCTTAGCTACAGATGTGGCTATAGCTACAGCACATTCTTTTTCAGAGAATAACAATTTTTCATCTGTTTAAATGGAAGAGTTTCTAGCAATTCATATATACTTAATACATTGGATTTGCTTACTCCTAAAAGACTGTCTGTCTTTGCTTGTTGTTGTAAATAATTCTATTTGTTTTCCATCCACACTTGCATAGTTCCTTATGGCAACAAATTGATTTCTTTAGGTAGGGACTCAGAAATGTTCACACAGGAGGCTCTGATTTCCAGAGCCATTTGCATCACCTTAATAACAAAATCCATATTTAGAAAAATAGTTTGATGCATCCTAAGCCTGAGGGCTATTCATACAGGATATTGGGATTTCCTACAGAACCCTGGCGAATGTGTTTTTATCACTTTCTTGTCTAAAAATTTACAGCAAGAAAGACCAAGAATAATAAGCATATCTGAAATGGCTCATATCAGTTTCCTTTTGGATTCCCTTTGTGAATCAGATGTTAAGGTGATATTCAGGAACCCTTCCTGCCTGGTGTGCATCAGGATGTGTGATTTCTACCACCCAAGTGTGGACAGGACTTGTGATTTGACTCTAGTTAACAGACTCTGGTGAACGTTAAGAGACTTTATCAATGTAATTCAGGTCCTAAATTAGTTGACTCTCTTCTCTACTGCAATTTCCTCTATAAGTACTAGTATTCTGATATTTTGTATAGATTTGAATTACTATCTTCCAGTGTCATTTGCTTTGTCCTTAAGAATAGTTCAAGACTGGGGATACAACTCAGCAATTCAGCGAGTGTGGGGAAAGTACAAGGTCCTCAGTTCAGGGCCGACCAAATAGCTTAGCAGATTAAAGCACCTGCAAGCAGGGGCCAGGGTTTTGATCCCTGGGCCTGCCATGCCACTCCCTCCCTTGGGGCATGCTGAGACCTCAGTTGAGTGCTGAGACGGCAATTGAGCCTGGGCATGGTGGTGCATGCCTATAATCCCAGCGCTTGGGAGGCTGTGAACAGGTTGATCACTACAAGTCTGATCTAGTAGTGAGACCCTGAGCACTCTGTAGACCCTTCCCAAAAAAATACAGAGTCATCAGTTCAATTCCTAGCACTAATATATATTTATAACTGTATCTATATCTATATCTGTATCTATCTATGTGTACAATTTAAGGGGTTCTCTTGCCACTTCCTTCAAAAGTACCGTTAATATATATATATATATATATATATATATATATATATATATATATATATATATATATATATAAAGTGTAGCTGTTTACTTATTTTTTATACCTGAATTATATCAAAAATTCAATAATTATTTTCCTAGTGGATGACCATAGTACTAGAAGCCGACATAATATCCTGTCTAACTACCATTAGTGCAAATCTTGCCTATCATAGAATTATGTAGAAGCACAGCGTTGTCTATCCCAACTGTACTGTCTATACACACACATCATGATTTTTCCTTTCTATACCCCTTCTTTTGTCTACACCTGTCAAAGATGGGCACTCCATTGTCATTCAACTAACTTAGGTGCTTGAACTCGACTACACAATCCAACACAGTCCAGCATTCCACAACAATAGTGAGTTATTCAAAGAAGTTGTCAACCATAGAGACATTTGCTATAACAATGTCTGTAAGTATAATATCATGTATGCACCTTGTACGATACCAAAACAGTATGAAAGCAGTTCGCAATGTATTAATTTATTGAATCTGTCTTGTTAAGGTGTTGTAAAACAGTCTGATTGATATTTGTACTTCAATAAAATTAAAAATAAATAAAAAGCAATATATATATATGATATAATTTTAATATAAATAATTTTTAGTGCTGGACTGTGGAATTAGCTCAATGGTCTCAGCACTTGCCTAAGCAAGCGCAAAGACCCAGGTTTGATCCCAGTTACTACACGCCATGCCGGCTGCTGAAACTGCACATGGTGGTGCACTCCTGGTGAAACAGGAAGATCACTACAAGTCTGAGCTGCAGAGTGATACCCTATACCAAATACATAAAATAATGATAAGTTTTAGCATTGAATGATTAAATGAAACAACTAAAATGTCTTTCATCTCATGTGCTATCACTTTTATTTTCCTTTCTTTTCGTGGTACTGGGATTGACACCAGGATGGTCATAGTGCGCTGCATCCCTGGCCCCTATTTAGTTTTTATTTTGAGACAAGGTCTTGCTAATTCACTGTGCTGTGCAGGCTGGACTCCAACTCCATCTCCTACGGTGCTGTGATTATTGGCCTCTGCCACCAGACTCAGCTTACCCATCATTTTTTAATGTGAGGCTTTTGAAATGTACTCTAAATTTGAGATGTACAATACATGATTTTATAAGCCAGGTCAAGCAGCTGAGGCTGTTGGTGTTTATCTGTATGTGTCATAATATCTTTTTCTTTTCTGAAAAAAAGATTTAGCTATATGTAGGATTATTAGATTACAGTGTTCGTTACATTTTATATTTTGGGAAAAGCTCTCACTATGTAGTTTATTTTTTATTTCTTGGCAGAGCCAAGGATTGAACTCACTACGTAGTTTAGACTAACCTTGAGCTCTCTATGCAGCCTAGGCTGACCTCCAACTTGTGGAGATTCTCTTGCCTCAGCTGTGTGCTAGGACTGCAGACATGTGCCCCCATGCTCAGCTAGATTAGTGTCTCTTTCCTTCCACATGTTGAATATATGTTGTAAATATACAATATAACACACCCTGGTGACCTCCATTTTTGCCACTGAAAAGTCCACTGCTGACCTAATCATGGTGCTCCTGTGTGTGATCAGTTGCTATTTTCTTGCTGCTTTCAAAACTTAGTCTTTGTTAGGAAGCTTTGCACATTTGGACTACAATAAATTCAGGAGCGGATAGCTTTGTTCAGAATACCTAGAATTTGATGGGCAGCCCAGATACGCAGGTTTATGTTTTTCCAGAAGTGTGGAGCATGCTTGAGCATAACTTCTCTAAGTATTTCTTCCTCCATGTTCTCTCCTGTACTCCTTCTGACAGGGTCACCGTGTGTAAGTGAGTGTACTGGGTGACCCCCCCCCCACCTCGGAGGCTCTGTGTGGTTTTCCTTCTTCTTTTACCTCTTTGTTTTCAGATTGTGCAGTCTTTATTGCTACCTCTTTCAGTTCAGCAGGTCTTTCTTCTGCCAGATCAGATATATCCTTGGGTTCTTTTAGAGAGTTTTAAAATTTCAGTGATTATTCTTTTCAACTCCAGAAGTTCCATTTATTTCTTCTTTATAAGTTGGTCTCTTTATTGTTACTCTGTTTGATGAGACATTGTCACCATATCTTCCTTTTAGTGCTTTCACAGGGTTTTCTTCTGTTCTTTCAGTGTACTTAGAACAGCGCCTTTAAGTCTTGTCTGCTGCCTCGTACTGCGTCCTCTCAAAGGTGGATTCTGTTGCCTGCTTTTTCCTCTTTCTGAGTCACATTTTCCTGTTTATTGCATCTCACAGGACTATTTAAAATCTGGACATTTTGCATCATTGATTGCAGCAATATGGATATTGTTTGGCTTCTCCCATGGGGATATTTTATATTGTTATTGTATATTGGTCATTTATGGTTTTGCTCAATGATATATCACAGTTAACTCCATGGTGTCTGTTACTTCTGCAGTTCATAACTTTTGATATCTGTACTCAGATTTTCTTTTTTTTTAAGATTATTAATACATATTTGGAGTACATGGGATGTGCATTTGTCCAAGGGCATAGGCACACATTCTGAACATGCCTTAATTGTATATATTCTCCTTCAGCTTCCTTCTACCTCCTGACCCCCTTTCTATTTGCAAAAGCGCTTCTTTCCTCATTTCCTATCAACTACTTTTTAATTCTTTTAAAAAAAATTTAATTAACCTGTTTATTTGGCACAGGGTCTTACTACACAGCTTGGACTCATAGTGATCTTCTTGTTTTAGCCTCCTCAGCACTGGGATTACAGCTGTTCCAGTTTCAGTGAGCAGCACAGATGCTCAGGATTCCAGGATGAGCATGGCGTGTGGTATCAGGGATCGAACATAGATCCATGAGCTTGCTAGGCAGGCACTTAGACTGCTGAACTTTCTCCCAAGCCCATGACTATTGTTTGTGTTTTTTAAAAATATTTTTACTTTGAGTTTCTCATATAAGAGAAGTTGAGTTTGTGTGCCTGGTTTACTTCACTTACTGTTATGATTCCAAGATGCATTCTTTTCCTAATGGAGACTCAAATGTATTTTCTCTCTTTTAGGATTCTTTTAAATTGTATTATCAGATTGCTGCTATACCAACAATGAAGCAAAAAAAAAAAAAAATAGAAGAAGAAAACATTTGGGAGCTGTGTTACTGGACAGTCAGGATGATAGTGATCAAAATCATGGCCTATGAAACCTCATAGTCTCAGAGTTACTGAGATTAGCAATGGTCCTGGGGCAGGTGTCCCACTTTCACCACTTTGATCTCCCCATCCATAAGCTTGGGATGATAACAGTACCTACCTTGTATGGTTACAAGGATTGAACAACCTCTGAGAGGTGTTGGTCATGTCAAGAGCTTCCCTAGCTTTATCGCTGACTCAACATAGCATTCTTTTGGTTAAATTTAGACTCCTTCCCTACTAGATTTATAACTCCCCAAATATTCTAGCAATATCACAAGACCATAAATTGGTATCACTGAAAAAAAGGGAAGAGTGAGATCCTGATCCTAAGACAAAGGAGCAGGTTGAGCAAACACAAAGAACATTTAAATTTTCCTATTTTTTTTAAAGCTCATAACTGTAAAGTAGGCTAATATCCTTCTGAGCCTTGGCTGAGTCACCATTCTCTGGGCCCTTTCAGAGGTGCTAATAACATTTCTTCTTGGCTTTCTGCTTCTAGAGTGAAACTTCTGTCTCAAGAGCATGCTGGGGCAAGTGCCTTGGGTTCTTGGCTGGCTTTGCTTAGAGTAGAACGCCATACCACATATTTATACATTCCAAAGTATTCCCAGTTGTTAACTGGAATGTGTTTCATTTCTCTTATTGCCTACTCTCTGCACTCAAGTGAATCCTCTATCTCTACCTGAAAAGCATTTCCCAAGCCTCCTACTTACAAATCCTTCAAATTCTTTTTCTGACACAGGAGTCAGTGAAAACCTACTATAAGAGGGTGTGTTGCATTCTTTCTTTCAGCCACAAGGAACCTTGGACCCTCCGTGTAGATAGTCTTACTTTCTACCTTTGGCATCCTTGGCATTGCTTTCAGGTCAGAGCTGTCCATTGTTCAGCTAATGCTTCAGTTGGACACAGAGCCTAACCCATTAGTGGCAGTGAGATTTCTGCCTCCATGGATGTGTCTGCATGTGACTCAGATACTTAAATTGTATATCACATTATCTACCGTTGGTCCCAGGCATTTTTTTTTTATACACTGTCCTGTTTCCTGTGAAATCAGGGTGGATATTAGTGGCCATCTCTTTCCTTGAGTACTATGTCTATTGAATTTCTATTGCCATCTTGGGTGTTGCTACAACTGTCATGGAGCGAGGCAATGCACTCTCCTTTACTCATTCCCTGCTAAAACGCTGCTGTTCTGGCAACAAATCTCTTTAGAACTGGACTGTTCCACAGTGTCATGAATATGATGTCAGTCTCCTTGGGCAGAGCTGCAGCACTCCCTTCCCATGTGGTGTGAGTAGACAGTGGGTCCTTCTTCCAGTGTGATCCCTGGACTTTCAGAGCAGGTATTAGGAGCTGATGATACCTCTTCTTCTTGGCATTCTGCTTCACGGAGTGGAACTTCTGCCTTAAGAGCAAGCTGGGACAAACGCCAAAGATTCTCAGCTGGCTTTGCTCAGAATAAAATCCCATGCCAGGCAGGAGAAGAAGGTCTGTGTTTAGCCAAACCTTCCTTAGAGCTGAAGAGAATGAGAAATGGTGTGAGATGCGAACAAAGGGAACCCTATGTTTTTAGCAACACTGGGTAGATTAACACTTTGATTACCAGAGCTGCAGGACAGGAGAAGAGTGGGTTGAAGCTCAAATGTCACACGTTTTTACTGTACTTACCAAAATATAGTACATTTTTTTTCTTTCTCTTTTTCTTTTTTGTGAAACCTGGGATTAAACTCAGGCCCTTGCACTTGCCAGGGAAGTGCTTATTCCTCAGAACCATCTCCCCAGCCCCAGTTTTTTATTTCTTGAAAACAATTTTTCCCTATTTGAGATATACCTTCAGTACAATTTTCAGAAAACTTTCGGAGTTTTAAATATTTTCCCTCCAGTTAAATGGTTGTTTCGAATTTGCTGGGCTCTATCATTCTGGAACTGATTCCTCTTCTTATATTTTATGCTCATAATTTCATGTTCATTCTGAAAATTCCATTATTATTCCATCATCCAGACTCCAGTGTAATATGTAACTAATTTTTTTAAAGAAAGGTCTATGTTAAAATAAGAAAATGTGATTTTAAGATACTGTCATATTGAAGAGAAATTCATCATGCTTAGAAATGGATCTAAACCTTGTAACAAATTGTAAAGGCAACATTATTAAATAAAGTGTGATAAGAGGTGTCCTGGAATTTTTGGAAAGTGGCATTTTCTGAGGGCATATTTATAAATGAAAAATGAATGCATAATAATTAGAATGCATAAAAATAGAATTTCCAGTGTAGCTATAAGTAACTGGGAAGACTACAATATTTCCTGTCATACGGAATCAAAGTTGAAAAGTTGGGAGGGACTTCTGAGATGTAATAAGTCAATGATAGACCTACTGTAATTGCTACTTATATTAATTTTCAATGTATAGTTTTGGGACTCTAGTGATAGGACTTACAGGCAGTGATGTCCAATTATGAGTATATTAGCACCTGACCTGATGTCCCCTACATTGTGGTGTCCCCAACCGTGGCCACTCAGAAAGTCAAAGGTTCCTGGGCAAGGGATAGATATTAATTGGGGTATGGAAAGCACAAGATGAGCCTGGAATAGTTTGTTGTGCTCAAAAATAAGTGTTTAAAATCTCATGAGAATGTGGCAGAAGCCAGCTTGCAGAGAATCCCTCTGGCAAAATTTGCAATGATTTGAGTATCAAAAACTGCTATTAATGAAGTATTTGCAGAATAAAATAGGCAAGTCTGGGCCAATGTTGATATAAATATGTTAATAGCACAAAACAGAAAGCTCTTGTGCCTAGAGGACCGCCTATTCAATTTATTACAAAACTACTTTCTTTACAGTCATGATTGGCATAAGCAAAATTATAAATAGATGCTAAAATATTGGGTAAAATTTTAATGAGGAACAATATTTGCATGATTTCAGAATATCTTCTTCAAATTACTTGCTAATGACAACAGAAAGAAAATAGTAACTTTATAGAGAAGAATCTGGATAGGCAGCATGTGACAAAGTAATCAATTTCGAACAGCACCAGTGTGGGACAAACTTATCTCTTACCTCCTAAAATAGTGCACTGGAAAAAAACACAGATTCAAGTTGTGGTTTTCCTGCTAAAGTGAATAACATGGACCTGGTCATGAGGAGACACCAGAAAAATATAAGTTGGAGGATATTCTACAAAATAATTCAGCAGCCTATACTATTCAGACAATGTTGAATTCATAAAGAACTATAAACAAAAGACTTGAAATATTTTTTGTTTCATACCAAAGAAAAAATATAAATCATTATTCAGTGTGATTCTGAATTGGCCTCTAGCCAAGAGAAAATTGCTAAAGGCAATTACTAGGATGATTGGTAAAATCTAAATATGAACTGTCAAATAAATAAAACTATCATATTGATGTTAACAATCATATTGATTTGGATTTTAAAAAGCCACGATTGTAGAGGAAAAAAATAAAGTTTTTACAAAATGGAAGCAGAGTCTGTGGAAAATGATGTGACATATAAAAGTTATACTCATATCATGCCAAAACACACACACACACACACACACACACACACACACACACCTTTTAAAAATTTATAACAAGTTTTAGAAAGTGCACAGCATTTGACCCAGAAATGTCACTGTATTAAATTTAATTCTTCAAAATAAATTATGATGGTAAAAATCCATTTGCATGACTATTGAACTATGGGTTTATTTTAATCATTTGCTTTAAGTGGAAACAGCTTACATTTCTCCTTAATAAAAGTATGGTTAGGGAAATGATGCTCAATTGATTGGAGTTCCATTAGATACTATCATAAAAATTTGGTAATAGAAAAAATATTTATATTATGATAACCACATAAAAGTATTGACGATGGCTATCTAAAATTAGTATGTGAGTTTAGATTGGCAAGAAATTTAATAAATAATTTAAGTCGTGATGAAATTCTGAACAACTTTATTTCTGTGTAACTGGAATAATGTTCTTTAATAAAGTGTGAAGATAAAAAATATAAAGATGATCAGGCATCAAGTCTAGCAAAGTCGCACTGCAAATATTCTGAGCCTGTAGCCATCAGATTCAAGTGAATTGATTTTTATGGGCATTAAATGAAATGGAAACAATGATGGTTGTAGTGTTCAGCCAATTTGGGTTGAGGATGGAGTACCAGTTTGTTAAGAAAATTTAACTTGAATCCTTTGCACTCCACAGTCTCACGAAGTTCACACAGAACCTCAGTGAGTCTCTGGAAAGGAAACTCCAATTTCCTTTCTTTCTGAGGGCAGGAGAAAAGCACTTTTTTGATTCTATATACTTACTTTGATATAATCAAGCTCCGTTGGATTCATTTGTGTTTTTATTTTATGCAGTGAAAGGTGAAACAAAAATTTTGGCAAGGAAATTTTAAGAATAAATTCTTTCAAGAGATAAAACTAAGTCTTGTGTGTGCCCATTAGGATTACTGTCCTAAGCAGGAAAAATAAAAGAAAGATAAGTGAAGGAGAAAGTTCAGTTTCTGAATTTGTCATGATATAAAAATAGAGATGGGACAATTGTCCTAAGAAAATGTGGAAGAGAAACGATGAAACAATGTGTAATCAGGAGTGTGTACTGAATAAATTATTTGACTAAAGGTAACCTCAGCTTCATTTTCAAAAGTTTATTTACAGATATCAAAGAATCAAGAATATTATCAACATCCTAAACGGAGCTCTCCAAAGTACTATAAAGGCAACTGAGGCCAGTGGAAAAGCAACACATTTTTTTCTTAAATCTTAATTTATTTGTCAGCTTTAAGAACATACCAGTAAAGAATTTAAGACTATTTAGAGAGGAGAGTCATGGGTTTTAGTGGTTAGGAAGAGAATTTCATGGAGGGGATTCTGATTCAGGCTAGAAAACTAACTCTCTGGACAGAGAGCTGCATCCAAAGGTCTGTTTGTGACTGGTTGAAACAAGTCCCATTTTTCTTAGTCAGGAAGGGGTCATCAGTGAGCTTTGCCATTATGACCTAGGGCAAGAAGATGGGAAATCTTCCCACCCGCTATACTGTAAACACGGAGCATTTCTGTGATGCGATGCTTGGTGCTTGTCTCATAAAGATTAATTCTGATGCTAATTGGATGTCTTAGTAAAAAACCTGGAGTTCGTGTCAGATCCTGCAGGCCAAAGGCTCAGATCCACAAGACTGCCATCACTCTCCACTGCCAATGCAAGTCTGGGATTCTGGAAGTTTAGACTGAGCAGCGGGTATCTCAGAACTCTCTCTTGAGGTTCAATTATTTGCTAAACTAGCTCACAGAACCCAGACCAACACTTTGTCTACCTTCCCTAATTTGTTTCAATGGTGGTTTTTCAATGATATGGATTCAGACAGATGGAGAAAGGCTCACTGGTGTTCAGAAGGTTCCTGAGGGCAAGAGTTTCTTTCTGTCTGTATGGAATTGGGATGGATCATATTCCCAGTACCCGAAGGCACTCAGTAAAGCATTGGCCAGTGGTGATCAACTCAGCCTTCAGTCCCTCTTCCCTGGTGTATGCAGGGGCATGGTGAAGGTTACAACCCTATAGTCACCTGTGTGGTTTTTATGGAATCCAGCCCCAGCCTGAGGCTGTCCAGGGTCCCCATCTTCCAAATATCTCATTTCCATGTCCCTCCCCTCCCAAAACACATCAAGTGAGAGAGTCCATGGGGATTCTGCAGGGAAACGAGGGCAGAGACCAAGTATATCTTATTATTTCACAGGGAGTTGCTCAAAGGTTAAGATTCTTTAACAGTGCTAGCTGATTAGAATAATTTTAATATTTTACTCTCTCTTGGGAAAGGACCACTGCTAAGGAAATTTTTTCCTTTTATGATTATAAATTAAAGAAATATTTGTAGTGGATTTATCTTGAATAAATACCATGAGATACTGTCAGAAGTGTTTGCTTCTAACAAAATTAAGTGGGAAAAATGCATCGCAAAAATAATTCAATATAAAACAAGTTTGCATAAACAAAGACTAAAGAATAGTACTCCCAGCTGGGCATGGCGGAACATGATTGTAGTCCCAGAACTCAGGAGGCCAAGGCAAGTGGCTCACCATGAGTTTCAAGCCAGATGGGGCTACATCATGTGTGTACAACCAGCCTTAATTCAATAGCAAGATTCTTCTAAAAAATAAAAATAAATGCATTCCTGAAGAGTAACAACCTACCCTTAATATGAATTAGACATCATAAATTGATCTCTTCACAAATTATATATATATATATGTGTGTGTATGCTTAAAAGTATAAAACATTATATATGCAAGTAGCATATTTGTAAAATATAAAACAATGATAAAAATCTTTTAGTGTTCCCTTATCCAATTCAAGAACTCTGACAGTGCCGACAATGTTGAATTCCATGTGTCTGACTGGGCCCGTCTAGTACTGTTAGCGTGCTCAACCTCACAGCTTTGTTTTACATGTATAGAAGAACAAATGGTTTCATGCCATATTTTCTAATATTTCATAGATATGATACCATGCTCCTTCTGGCTCTTCCCCAAAACCCCAATGACCACAAAAGGCAAATGTCTGAATCAGTTGAGGATGCTGAGGCAGTCACCGTGGCACAACTGAAGATGCTCATGAGAGAAGGCTACCAGCACTGCTTCAGAAAGGGGCAAGAACAATGGGATTAGTGCCCCAGACCAAAATACCCTTCATTAATTGATAATGCATTGAGATTTAATTTGGCTCATGGCTCAGGAGCCTGGCAAGCCCAAGAGCATGGGGCTTGGCTTCCAGTACTGGCTTCATGCCACTTCTATTCATGGCAGGAAGCGGGAAGAGAAGCAGGCACAGGAGAAGTGGAAGATACAAGGGGGCGCTTGTGGCTGATCCAGTCCCACAGGCAAGAACTCATCCAGGTGACAAAAGCATCAACCCATTCGTGAGTATGCTACCTGTGTTACCCAAACCCCTGCCAACAGGGCGAGATTGAGGCCCAAGCTGTACATAACTTTTGAGGGAGACAAGCTGTATTCGAAGCTTAATATTAAAAATATTGTTTTTATTTATGCATTTTTGAAATGCATAGATATAAACTGCAATATGTTATGTGATTAAAAATGTAGTGGATGTTTAAGTTCTTTAGAAATGTACTATTCTAAAAGACACAGTGCCATTAATCCCCTAATGATAGTTCTCCATTCATATACATGTACCCTACTGTTCTTGCTACTTCCTAAAGCAGTGCTGGAAGTCCTCTTTCATGAGTACCCTTAGTTGTGCTGTGGTAGATGCTTCAGTGCTCTGAATTGATTCACACATTTACCTTTCGTGGTCACTGGAGCTTAGGAGAAGAGCCAGAAGTTGCCTGGTACCAGATCTGGTGAAAAAGGTGGATGAGGGCACCCTATGATGGCTTTATTAGCCTGCCTTTCCATTGGATGGCACTCAGCACCAGCATTATCCATATTTTTTAATCACTTCTTATAAAAAAGTTTCTTTATACATATAATTAAGTTAGGAATCTTGAGATGAAGTCAGCCTATATTATCTTGATGCACCTTAACACCAATCACAGGTGTCCCTATAAGAAATATTCAGGGGAAACACACATGAATTAGAAGAGGACTGTGTGACTGAGGGAATGGATATTGGAGTCCTCCAAGCCAATGAAAACCTAGAGCTACTGGAAGCTGAAAGAGGCAAGGAAGAATTTATCCCTGAAATCTTGGGAATGAGCAGTCATGGCAGTATCTTTGCCTCCAGAAATATAGGAGGATAATTTTCTGTTTTAAGTTAACCAGTTTTGACACTTCATTACTCATAGACTTATACACCTCCCTATGGCAGTCATATTTGAAAGAGAAAGCAAGGCATAGGGACAACAGGACTCTGCAGTAGGTTGAGTTACTTGCTCAAGAGCAAACTGAATGAACTACAGAAATGGATTTGGATCCATGGGGGTGTCTCACTCTGGAGTCTGGCTGTCTATCTGAGATAAGGATTTAGCAGTAATCTAAAGCAGCCACCTGATAGAACAACACACAAGCAGGTAAGTAACTGTACTTTGAGGCAATAAGAAGAAAGAAAGAAAATAGCTAATCAAAGGACAAATGAATGCATTTCCTAAGCTAAGGAGGCAGAATGTCTGGGTGAACCAGGGCAGACTAGAGGAGGCCAATGCAAGTCCCTACTCTATTCTTCCTTTAAACAATTGTAACAATAAGATTCCTTTGAGAACCCATGAAAACAAAATACTCCATTGGTGGGGAGCTGCTCTTTCTGGGGTGCAGCCATCCTTTCTGTCCCTCACTACTACTTTTGTCAACCCTTTGCAATAATAACATTAATTTAACTTTAGCCTTTTTAAAATACATTTTTAATAAGGATCACTGTGGGAAGAAGCCGATTTCTTCCAGTGAGTTTTAACTGGTGGTACTTCTGTATCAGGGAGAGGGTTTTCTAATAAATCTTCTGCTGCTACAGCTTCTTCCTTTTGCATCCAAAGGTCTGTCTTGAGCCATGAAAAGAGAAGATGGGGCCCTGAGATTCTCAAAGAAATTCCCCAGCCAATGTTTCCTCTTTACAAGGAGACAGGGCACTAAGAGGCAGTTCTAGTGCCAGTGAAAAGACAGTAAACATGTTTCTCTATTCGTCTCAGAAAGGAATTAAATCCTTAACATTCAGTATTTTTCAGTGGAACACACAGCCTTGAGCCCCTTTCAAAGCCTCTCCATTTCCTCTACCACCAGCATGAGTGGACCAGCACACGGTTGACCTCAGCCATCTTGTGCATGTCCTGCTTCCTCTTGATCATGGGGCCCTGACTACGAAAAGCCTGTAGCAGCTCATGTGACAACTTCTCTGGCATCAGTGTTCATGGTGCTTATTCTCTTGGCACTCAGTGATCATCTACTTCATGGCCAGGAAGCCACAATGTTGGTCAGGTAGCAGGGCAGGGACCTGGTAGAAATGGCCCCCCTTGTGGATGGGTATGAGGCCAATCACAGGCTCATAGGTTTTCAATGCTTGGTGGAAGATGATGTAGGGATTGTGTTCAATGATTGCTTGTTCCTCTGCAGAAGTAGCATGGTATTTCTCGAACTGTTTCCTTTCCATGGCTTCCAGAGTGTGGGTTATGAGGGATCTGGCCTGCATTTTATTTCCACCTTTCATCATCATGTTGGTGAATTTACTGATCACTAGGTCTGCAATCACAGAGCATGTTCTTGCCACCGGGACTGCTTTGATGAATTGAGTCTCCTTGAGCTACTGCTCCTCTGGTAATGTTCTTTATCAACTAAGGGAATCCCTGAACACAGGACATTTGTGGCTCCACCACACCTGGTTTAACCTAAGAGAGGGAAAGAGATGGTAGGCAAAAGCTGACTCCACGAATGAATAGTAAGGCTGACTTCACAACAGGCATGTTTACCAACTTGTAAACTGGAGAAAAGGGAGGAGAATGCAAGCTAACCCTGAACTGCGAAAATTCTGGCTTCTGTCCCAAGAGACAAGAAGACTTCTCTCAAATGGGCTGGCAAAGCCTACTCCTTGCTAAGTGTTGACATAAAGGCAGGCTCCTGCCAAAGCATTTCTCTTATCCATCTCCCAACTCGCAGACAGTTCTACTCTGAGGTCTTTAACAGGATTGAAATTCCACCTCC
Organism: Ctenomys sociabilis; assembly: GCA_004027165.1. Classification (NCBI taxonomy): domain Eukaryota; kingdom Metazoa; phylum Chordata; class Mammalia; order Rodentia; family Ctenomyidae; genus Ctenomys; species Ctenomys sociabilis. The sequence continues at coordinate 75,414 of PVKA01001751.1, forward strand.
AATTCTGAACCCTAGATAAAACTTGGGTGGTCACTAAGCTTTCAGACTGGCCCAAAATCACTCAGCTAACTTAAGAGATTTGAATCTGGGTATCAACTTTAGCCTTAGAATTGGCCCATTTATAATTTCCATCTTACATGTGGTTAAAAACTATGCTAGTCAGTGACAGGAGGATAAAAAAAGGTCATTTCAAAAGTACTCAAGATGTTTTTAGTGGAAAGTATCTGAAAAGTTATTTTGATGGAGGACTTTGGTCTTAAACTTGAGGTTCCACATTTGATCCTATAAGGTCAGGCAGGCCTTGTGGGGCAAGAAGTCTGACTGGATGTAGTGGGGAGGGGCCCTCCGGTGTTCTTGTAGGAGGGAGGCCAGGAAGTGAGCCCAGCCCCCCAGCTCAGTGAAGCCAGATCTTCTGATGTTTCAGTGTAAGCTAAACCAGTAGAGTCTTTTAAGACCTTAAAATCTACATGCAGTCTATTTTCATTTCATAGTTCAGTTTTTTTCTGAAATGTCATTTGATTTGTGAAGTGACATACTACTGAAGAGGTCTTAGGATCCAGAAAATATGACAAATAAATAATTTTTATAAACTCAGAGAACTAAATATTTAGTATTCTGAGTGAGCAGAGACAGAAGAAAGTAGTATTATGAAAGTGAGCTTTAATATTAAATATGAATAAAAATATAGGAAAGGAAAGGGTTAGGAAAACAGACTAGAAAGTGACCTGTAAAACTTACACTATTATTCAGGGTTATTATGGGGGTTGTTGATCTTTGAGAAATGGCTAAATAGCTAGAAAATAAGATTTCGGAAATCTGTGTCCTAGATTGCTTTAATTTCCTCAGTGTTAGAGGTTACCATTCATTAGCAGACTCTTTAGAGCTGAACAGTACAGTATAAGAAAAGCTCAGGAAAGGAAATTATAGGAGCAAATTAAAATAACTAGCTATCTGGGAATTTGAAAATTGAAAAATCAGAGTCCTGGGTATCTGCAGTCCCACAAATAGAGGCAAAAATATACCAATATCTAGAAAGGAACAGGTTGCATTTAAGGTCTATCCAATGATCTGAGAGATATCAGCATCAGGTAAATAATAACTTCATCTGCAGCAAGCTTTCTTAACATATCTATGTAGTGCTTGCGTGCACCTTTCCTTTTTATTCTCCTATCTGTTTTCTCCTCTCCCCAAATACTGAACACTACACAGCATCTAAATTTATTATTTCGAAAGCTAACTACCTTTAATTCTTATCATGGGTTGTAGTTTTTTTCCATGTAGACTAAATCAAAGAAAATCTATATTTCCATATCTCATTTTTGGACATGTCACAGTGCAAATGCAAATTGCAAATCTCTGTACCTCTTTGATTGTGTGCCAGATCCCCTGCAGTTAGAGAAATAATACACTGTTATCATCAGAAGGTCAGAATCTTCTTACCTACACGGTCATGGAAACCACTGTTTCTTGCTTCTCAAATTGGATCCTTTTCTTTCAAAACAGGGTCTTTGTTGCCTCAGGGTGCTTTTCTGGTATTCAGATAATTCAGAGCGGTCTTCATTATCCAGAAAAGAAAAAAATTATGATTGCTTCTGCTTTAGCAAACCTATAAAAATTTATAAAAACTTTTCCTATGGGAAGTTCTGTGAATTTTCCACCATTAGGTAAAAGCTTTATTCAATGAGAGTAGAATAGAAGTTTTTCTTAAAGATGATATCTTTCCAGACAGATGTTATCAGAATTCCAGAGTGCCTTTCAGAGGGTTCTTCTAAGGAGTCCCTTAGAAGACTTAATTTTATGCCAGCGGGCTGGGCTGCAGTATGCAAATATTTGATCAAATACTAGTCTAGATGTTCTGAAGTTAATTTTGATCTCATTTCAGTAACTCTAAGCAGAGCAGTTTATCTTTTGTATTTGAGGTGGCCTTATCCAATCAGTTGAAGGCCTTCAAGCTGAAGTCCTTTAAGAAGAGACAATTCTGCTTTAAAGGCTTCCTTCAGAATTCAGCTGCAACCTCAACTCTTTCCTGGTCTCTAGCCTGCTAGCTGCACTAGAACGTTTCATATCTCTGAGCTTTCACAACTGTGTGGCCCAATTCCACTAAAATTCTATTTCAACTTCCTACCTATAGAGCTATATCTGTATCTACATGTCCATAGCTCTAGACAGATCAGGAAACACGGAGATGCACATATACCATTGTATTGATTTTATTTTTCTTCAAAACTCTGTTAAACTTCCCTCACTGTAAGACTGACTCACAGTGTTTTAAGAGACTTAAATATATTGACCAACATTGTCCTAACATCACCTTCAGTCTGACTAAACTTTACACAGGTTTATTTCTGACTCAAGGGTACTGGCCTTTATTTTCTTATGGTGTTGACTTTACAAAACTTGCAAATGTAATTTTTTTCTTTGACCCTTTAAGATGGCCTCTTACCAGTTTTATATGCTATCTTCTTGAATGTAAACATCAAAAGAGGCAATATCTACCTTCTAGTCTTTCTTTCTTTCTTTCTTTCTTTCTTTCTTTCTTTCTTTCTTTCTTTCTTTCTTTCTTTCTTTCCTTTCTCTCTCTCTCTCTCTGTCTCTCTCTCTCTCTCTTTCTTTTTTTCTTTCTTTCCTTTTGTGTTTTAGGGGAGGGTCTACAGGGTGTTTAGGGTCTCACTACTAGATCACACTCATAGTGATCTGTCTGTTTACAGCCTCCCAAGAGCTTGGAGTACAGTCTCAATCACCAGGTCAGCACGCCCCAGGGGCGGGGCTGGCACGGCAGGCCCTGGGTACCTTCTAGTTTCTATGGGAGGTAAGAGCCTAATTTGGATGGGATTCATCTTCCTCCTGCCTGTAAAGTTGCCTCCTATGATGGAGACAGAGAAAAGTTTACTTTACCTTTGAGTTGAGCCAATTAGCAAACACAGACGACACATGTTTGCTCTCTCACTGAAGCACCTGAAGATCCTCCTATTCTTGTATTAACGGTGTGGATCTAAGTCTGAGAGTTCTGACCTCCTCCCCCTTTGCAGTAGCCTCTTAAAAATCCTTTCTTGTGTTTGTTTCACTTTTTGAAAAAAGCCTTCCTTGTCTTTCTGCCCCTTGCCTGGGGCAATTCTGACTTTGTCAGGATGAAGAAGCTCCTCTTTCCTGAGTTTGATATTGAAGTTGCTAATAGTTAGCCAGAACCCTCAAACAATGGTGTATCTATGTCATATTTAGACATCTTTAATTATTTAGAAAGGATGTACCTGCTTGAAAATGAAGGTGAACTTTCTTATTAAAAAGAAAATATAAAAACACACTGTATATGGAAGAAATAAATAACATAATTGCAGGAGTTCAGGAATTCAGTAAAACAATGAACCTGAACATATCCCAGTAATTACATATACTAAATACTAATTGTCTCCTTTTTCTGTGAATCTCATAATTATTAACCCTGATTAGTATTAAATCACTTTTCCTGTAGACCACTTCTTTCATGCCAAAACTTCAGAATCCCCTTGCTTGCAAGGATAAAAACCATTTTTAAATTGGATATTCAAAGCCTAATAAAATTTTTGTTTAATTCTCTTTTTTCAAAAACATATAATTGTATGAAATGAAAGATAAAGTATGTGATGGTGGAACTTAATTGTCACCTTGTCTCTCCTCAGGGGACATTGGCTCATGGGATACTATTGTCACCAGAGGATTAATCCGCTGAAGTTCACAGCTAAATGCACTATGAGGAAGTCTTGCCCAGTTGGAAGTTGGTCAGTAAAGGCATGATTTGGAAGACATAGCTCTCCTTGCTCTCTTCTGCTTCTCTGTTTCTCACTTACCATAAACTAAGCAGCATTACTCTTCAATGCCCTTCTGCCATGATGTTCCTGCCTCACAGCCAGCCAAATGCAGACTAATACCTTTGAAATTGTGAGCCGATTAAAGCTCCTCTTTTTAAAATTCATAAGCATCAGGTAATTTCTTCCAGCAACAAGAAATCTGAGCAGCACAGAAAATTGGTACCAGAGAAATGATGCCATTGTTGGGATGCTGTCTGACCAGACAGTTAGGAAAGAAGACTTCGGAGTAGTTTGTGTAAAGCATTGAAAAAGATTTGGAGATGTTGCCTACCAGAGCCCAGATGCTAGAAGCAGAGCTTGTGGGTGATTGGTGCCAGAACTCAGAGCCCAGACTTCTGATAGGAATGTGAACAGGAATGGTCATAGCTGGGCTCATGAGATCTGACAGGAATGAATGAGAGCATTGTTGGGAATTGAATCAGAGGCTATGTGTGTTACACTTAGACAAAAAAATGTGTCTAATTTTTCCCAAGTTCTAAAACTTTACTACAGGAGGCTGAGTTTAGAAGTGGCAGACTAGTAGAGCTGGTGAAACAATTTAAAGGCAACCCAATGTTCAAGCTGCAGCATGTTTAGTCAAACGTTTAGTGAGAATAGGGAGCAAAAAGCGGAGCAGAAATAATTTAAAGCCTTAAATTTGGTCCAACCATAACTGCATATAGTTGTGGGCAAAGAATGCGGAGTTCCCAAAGAGATTAGTACAATTAACATGAAATCAAGTACTCTGGACCAGGATGAAAATGGTGGCGCATGCCTGTAATCCCAGCACTAGGGAGGCTGAGGCAGGAGGATTGTTGTGAGTTCAAGACCAGCCTGAGCTACAAAGTGAGCTTAAGGCCAGCCTGAACTGCACAGTGAGACCCTGTCTCAAAAAAAGACAAAAAAAAAAAAAAAAAAAAAAAAAAAAAAAAAAAAAAAAAAGAAGAAGAAGAAAACTGGAGGGCATATCAAGAATCATTAAGCCCCCACTCAGGAATTATAGAACTAGGGGTGTGAAAGTTTCAATCTCTCATTTGAGAAACAACTCCTTGAATCCTGGCTCAAGAAGAACTGGCTGAGGAATTGGTTCTAAGAATCCATCTTATAATGTGTAGCAGCTATCCAGGTACTAAGAATTGGCTGGATCAATGGCTCAAGGTACCTGGCTCTTCCTGCATGAGCTGGCAGCAAATGGTTGTGTTGCCCACACAATGCTGGGTTTTCAGGACTGCAGAATTCAGAAGGTTTGGGGTTATGGAGAATCCATCCAAATTACAGAGGAAGGCCTGGAGGCCTGGTGATGTACCCTGAGGGGATGGGGCATAGAACTATTGGAATGAACCTGAAGATTCAGGAAGCCAGAGATGCCAGGAACATGGAACATCTACCAATGAAAGCTGCAGGAAAATAATATAGCCAGCCCAAGGAAGAAGATATGTAAGCTACAACTAGCAAGCCGTAGGGTGATAGGGCCACCTACATTGCATCTCACCTTCATGTGCCCCAGCTGATTGACATGGAGCTAAAGAACTTAATGTTTGCCTCACTGATCCTGGTCTTGACTTAGTTTGATTCTTTTTGTTTTGCGGAACTGGGGACTGAACTCAGGCCCTATGCTTGCCAGGGAAGTGCTTATTCTACTGAGCCAACTCCCTGGCCCTAGTTTGATACTTTTCTATCCCCCTGTTCCTCGCTTTCTAGAATGGGGATGTTTAGCATGTGACCTTCTATCATAGAATTATGTAAAGTGATTTTTTTAATTTTATAGAGGTTCGGGCCGGGTAGATGGCTCAGTAGAATAAGCGCTTCCCTGTCAAGCGCAAGGGTCTGAGTTCAATGCCCAGTTCCACCAAAAAAAAAAGAAAAAAAAAAAAAAAAAATTTTATAGAGGTTCTTAGCTAAGACTTTGGAGTTTATGATACTTTGACTTGGACTTTTGAACAATAGTGAAACTGTTGTGATTTGGGGAATTGAAGAGTGTGTTTTTGATTATGAACAGGATGGTTACATTAAGTTGGATAGAATTTTGAGCTTATTGTTATCTGTATTTGGAGATTAACTATGGCTTAAGGAAATAGGTTGACAGGAGAGTAAGTTAAAATTAAGATTAATGTCAGCTTGATGGATTAAGAGACTGGATGAAGAGACTCCCTGAGAGGTAAGTAGGTCGCAGGAGTACTGTGATCATCAGCACAATTAATCTACTCAAGTGCACTGCTGAATGCACTTGTACTGTGAGGAGGGGAAGCCGGGTTGGAGGAGATATAGCACCGAGAATCTTCCAAAGGGGTGCACAGCTCTCACTGTGTTTTTCTCTTGCACTATGCTTTCCAGGTGCTACGAACTCAGCAACCATTCTGCACCCCCTTCTACCAGGATGAATCTGCTTTGGAGCTAGTCACCATGGACTAAGACCTCCGAAAACATGAGCCAAATAAACCTCTTCTGTTGTAAGTTGTGAGTGTCAAGTATTTTCCTCTGAGAGACAGGAAAACTAATTAATATAAGGTATCATAACATTAGAAGCAGTTTTGAATTTGAATACTCATTGGTGAATGTCTCATGTCAGGTTTCTTTAAAGTTTTTCCTCTGTTGGGCTAATTTAATTCTCCAGTGATGAATATTTAAATCTTTCCTCTGTTGAGTTTAAGTGTTACAAGTTAAATATTTATAAATTACCAACTAGAACTCTCCTCAAGTAGTCTGACAATGCAGTAAAAATCATAGTTCAAGTTGCTTTCCCACATACTCCTCTGTTCATGTGACTTGAAGTCACGTCCCAGTGTCTGGACCGCAAGCTAAGTGGCCAATTTGTCCTGTCTTACTTTAAATCTAAAAATTATCATGCTAGATAATGACAATATCTGTGAAATGACATAGCCCACCTACACACAATGAGGTTCAGATGGTTTAGTGAGGAATTTCGAGATAGTCCACATGGTCAAGGGCAGCAGAAACAGTAACTCTTCTATGACTGGCCCATACTCAAAGAATTTATACATCTGGTGTAATTTACTTGAAGGCTGGATATAAGACCAAGGCGAGAATCAGTAAATAAACATTTGTTTATCTAACAAATAAATTTTACATACTTGTTATAGCCAAGCATTACTCTTCCTGCTGGGGATTTAGAGGCAGTGAGACACTTCCAGGTCATGTGAACCACCTTAGATAAAATACTGGATGATAATTTAGGCATTTTTTTTTAAGACTGTACTTTGGAAAGCAAAGTTTTAACTAAATATTTGTTCAATTTCAGGCACATTAAGATAATTTCGACATGGAAGAAGTTTTGCTTGATAATAACTTTTGAATAACAATTTCCTACTAGATAAAAAATACTAGAAATGACAGCATGGTCATCACGACACTAGCTTAAGTGTGTCAGAAAACAATGATCATATCTAGTGAGAGCAGAAGAGGTCATCCAAGGGCAGGAAGTATTCTCTTGATTCTGAATTTCAAGAAACTAAGTCAAGACACTGCTCTAGTATCATATGTTTAAGAACCTATTTTTTTGTGTTTGAAACTTTGCTGCTAAGTTTTCAGCTAGATTTTTCTTCCCTGTCCCTGCTTATTTCTTTTTACTTTTGAAAATCTTAGCTTTGAAATTTTTAAGATAATTCATCTCTGTTCTGAGCTCTCTGAATTTTGTTCACTACATCTCCCTCATCCAGAAGTTCCAAGAGGCTTTTTAATCAGAGTTATACATATAATTATGCTACAAAATTTAGGATTGGAAAAATAAGTGAGCACTACAGAAAAGTTAAAATCATATTAAAAAGATCTCAATTAAGTCAAAAACTAAATTTACCTTAGAGACTTTTTTCACTGACTTGGAGGTACATTCATAAATGAAATATATTTTCTTTCTCTGATTCCTAAGAATAAAAACTTAACACCAATTTCTTACAAAGCATGGGGACCAGTGAATAATTTTATATTCCACAGTTTCCCCATTTCTTCTCTGTGTGTGTGTGTGTTTGTCTGTGTATTAGCTCTTTATATTATGCCTTGATAATTATAGTTCTCATATATTGTCCATAGATTGATTTTAATGAACAATCTTTTCATGATGTAAAAGAATAAATATTGAATATGTCTGAAGTCTAATAATCCATGATAATAAATAGAATTCAACTCATATTAATTTAGTAACTTCTCCATTATATTGTAGGTTGTTGCTTATAATAACAGGTTTTGCTTAATTTGGTGACATTTTTCTTTTAATAATTCATTACTCTCTCAGCTTGTCAGGTTAAAGGTATTTTCATACAATTATTGTTGCTTGAATGGCAGTTAAACTTATTTAAAAGTCTCCCATATATTTCCAAAGGAAAAGTCTAGGTGATTATTTTTCTTTTTGTCTCCTTTCCTCTATGATATTCTTTCCTATTCTTGATCTCTCCAATAGCACAGCATGATCCTTTTCATTTCTTTGCAAGAAAACTCGTATGAAAATACATACATCTCTTTCTTATCTTTACTTCATTTTGTTATATGTATGAAATTCCCAGTTAGTAGTGGAATGCACTCCTCTGCTGTATCAAGGTAGGGTTCTGTTTCAGCATGAACTGGTGCAAAACAGCTGGATGTACTGGCTTTCCGTGCTGCCAATAAATGCTGAGCATCTTGTCACTGTAGTTTTAAGGGCCTTGTGTTCCATAAGACTGATATTACATCAATAGCTGCCACAAAGGATAGCAGTCTAGTGAGTTAGAAGTTCCCATGACCCCATCAGTTTAAGTAACTTCCCAGAACGTTAGACTCCCTGGAAAACCCTATAGTCATGACTACAGCTTTACTGTCACAAGTTCTTAGACAGTAGATCTGGGAGGCAGCATGTACAAAGGTTCACATCCTCTCTCTATTGAGGCAGGCCCTGCCACCTTTCTGACACAATACTGTCTTCCAACCAAAAATGTTCCACTAAGCCTATGGATTTTATTGAAATTTTATTATTGTGCTGGTATATCCAATACCTGAGATGATTATCTTCCAGAGAGAAAAGTTTTATTTGGAATCAAGGTCTTGGGAAATTCCAGTCCATGATGAGTTGGAGCCATTGTGCTGAGCCTGTGGCAGAGTAGCACACGAGGGTGGGGTAGCATGTCAGACCAAAACACGCAAGAAGCAAATGGCAGAAAGGAAGGTTCTGGCTCCCCCCAACCCTCTCTAAGGCAAAGCCTGGAATGACCTAAAGACTTCCCACCACAGGAATTACCCCAGGGTCCAAAGCTTTAACACATAAGTATTTAGAGGACAATAGAGAAGCAAACTATAGCTATTATGAAGACATGATCTATTTTACCATGAGCCACATGATCAAACTCTAACTCTGCTCCTCTCTTTGGAGTCAGGCTGGCTCAAGTTCCAACTCTCTCATAATGTGGTGGGTTATTCTGGTGACGAATCCTCACCTGAAGCCATGTAGGAGTCCACCATGAGTTGCATGGAAACATTTATTACTCTAGAAATGACAAGGATTTGGAAGCTCTGTGCCCGGAATGTGGATAGAGACTGGGTATACTATTACTAGATCATAGCCCTGAAATTGAGAATCATAAAGGAAATTGTTCAAAGTGAAAATTCATTCTAGAATGAATTCATTGAATGGAACTAGTGTCAGGATTTTCTAATTTTCAAGAGCACAAAAATATTCCTATATGGGAGTTAAGTGCATAGATTGGTACAATTACTTGGTGGGAAAATATTTGACAATAGCCATTAAACCAGAAGATATGAACACTCCCAATCCAGCAAATCTATTTCTAGGTAAATACCTGACAAAATTTCCGCAGTTAGAAAAAACTGGGAAACACTTTGTTAAGCACAAACTCCTACACAAAAGATACCCTTCTGGGTTTTCTAATTCATTGTTTTTAAGCTATAATTCTGCAGGCTGTAGGAGTATAACATGCAGTAATTTATTATTTTTCCTTGAAATGCTAATGAATTTAATCTTGTGGAAAGCAACTTATTACTGTCCAGTTAATGCTGACCAGCTTAACATTTAATTATAAATGCATTTCAGCATTACTGGTTGCCTATAGATGGGCATATTTTTTAAATTCTCCTTTAAGCCAATCAAACCTTTTGCTGATTCGCTTATTATGAGTTATATAAATCTTTAGCGTGTTCCTTTTTATATTTACATGGAAGTCATGATTTTGCTTTTAAAGACTGTTCAACCTACCATTACCAAAACGAATGCTATGATATTCATGGAAACACTGTTTGTTGTACACCCGGGGAAGATAGGGTTTGTGATGGGTCTGCCACTCTGTTTTATCCTCCTTGGGGACACCTCAGGCAGTTTTGACCTCCTTTAAACATACTGATAGAATTTACTAGCTGGAAGATAAATGAGGGTCTTCTGGGGCTGCTACATACTGATTTTTTTCCTAAGAAATTCTTTTAGTATGCTATACCTGGTGTGTCTGGGTTATACATTGGAAATAAACCTCCAGCAAAGAAGTGCAGAGGATAGGAGCTTTCGTTTCATTCCTCGGAACCCTGAAAACAACCTGGTGTGGAAAACAAGGTGAGAATGAAGTTATGTCTGGAAAGAGGCCGCTCAGCAATGATTGCTTTTGATATTATGGTGGAGCATTTATAAAATTTCTACTTCACGGTCATCTGATAATCTTCAAAGTGTAACTCTGTGGCTACAGTATATTCCACTAGCAACCCACAACTGATGTATGTGCATAGAGTTTGCAGCTCTTTACAGTTAGAGGTTAACCAGAAAATATTGATAAAATAATTTATTATGCTTTAGATGGCCCATCTTATACATAATTTAGTGATCTTATTTAGACATTTCTTTCTTGAATAACAGAAGAAATATCCTTGTTTCTAAGATGTTCTTTGAATAACTCAATTTTACTCTTGGGAAGAAAATTTAATATATACTTTTTAAGCTTAGTTTATTGTGTGTTTATATCGTATGCGTATACATACACATAACAATCCCACTACTTATAGGTAAGTTAAGTGATGAATGGGGAAAATATACTCTTATGAAGATAGTGTATTTCTCTGTATTCTTTTACATAATTTTAAAATTTGACTTTAAATATTTCATGAAATTGCTTCTTTAATTGAGAGTTGTAACAAATCAAATAATATTCTTATAAGAAGACAAATTCAATATATATCCTAACACAGCCATCCAGTAATTTGATTTTTAGTATGACTATAGTTAAGACTAGTATGGTTTATTTGTCCTTTTTATTCATTCTTGTAGTGGGAAGGAAAATATGCTTTTGGAAAGGTTTCTCATACCCGCTCCCATATACTGACATCAATGTTCATGTAAGTAGAACTCAACGAAGTTGTGGGAATCAACATTTTAATGTTCCTAATTTTAAATCAAAGAAAATATTTGGAAAAGAGAGCAAGAGAAGAGAGAGAGAGAGAGAGAGGTGATAAAAATGTAGGATTAAGTTGTTTTCAGTTTTCATATAAAGTGGAAAATTTGGGGGAAAATTTGTTTTTATTTTCCATATTTCAACTTCATACATGCAGTTGATACTGCATTTTAAAACAACCTTTTATTTGTTTCTTTATTGATTTGGTAAGGGTCTCACTATGAAGCTCAGATTCATAGTGATCCTTTTATCTCAACCTCCCCAAATTACAAGCATGGTATTACAGGCATGCAGCACTAGACCAGTTTCAGTGGCCAGCCCAGCATGCCTGGTATTCCAGTGTGACACAGCAAGCCATACCAGGGATCAATTCAGAGTCCTTACACATACCAAGCAAGCACTTAGATCATCGTGCTACATCTTCAGCCAATACTGCATTTTAAAAATGTACATATAAGCTCTGAATTTCTTTTAAATGTTTGTTAATTTTTAACAAAAGCAATTAGAAGTCCAGTTTCCAGTTTGTCAAAATAACCAAGAACTACAGGCCAACTACAAAAACATGTTCCATATGTATATTGGGTGTGTAGCAAAGAGAACAGAAGGAACTGAATTTGAGGCAATAATGACTGATAATTTTCCCATCTCAACATCTTACAGCAAGCTTCCCTGATGCAAGAGGCTTAGAGAACAGCAAGCAGGATAAATTGGAAAAGGACCACATTTTGGCATATAAAGTTGAACCTCTCAAAAATCAAAGCTAAAGAAAAAGGTCTGGAAAGAAACCAGAGGAGGAAAAAACATCTTGTCTACAGAGAGCAAAGGTAAGAATTATGCCTTAATTTTCCCATAGAAACCATGCAAGCAAGAACAGAGTAGAGGAAAATATTTATAGCACTGTGAGGAAAAGCCAGCACAGAGTTCTGTACCTTGTAAAATTATCCTTCAAAAGTGAAGGAGAAATACTTTCTCAGAAGAGAAAAGGTTAAAGAACTTGTTTCCAGTAAACCTACTTTGTAAGAAATATTAGAAGCCTTTTCAGAGAAAGGAAATATGGTACAGAACAGAGATGCAGATATACATAAAGAAAGGAAAAGCATGGAATAAGTAAAGATAAGATTAAAACTTTTATTGTTCCTTTTTTATTTTTTAAAGAATACCACACAGTGATTGGAAAAACAAAGAAACCAAAAAAAAAAAAAAAACAAAAACCCAGCATTAGAAACAATACAAAGGGCTGGCGAGATAGCTCAGCACACTAAGTGCCTGCTTAGGTAAGCACAGGAGCCAGGATTTAATCCCCAGAACCACATGCCTCATCAACCCCACCTCTGGGCATGCTGGAGGGGCTACTAAATCCAGGGGTGGCAGAGCAGACCTGTAATCCCAGCGTTGGGGAGACTGAAAACAGGAGGATCAATATGAGTCTGAGCTGCACAGTGAAACCCTGCACCAAATACATAAAAAAGAAACAAATGGAAAGAAACAGTACAAAATTTTATTAAACAAAATAACAGAAACTCAACAATGATTGCTGAATTATGTGATACTCTCTCCAAATTAGATGCTCAGATTACAATATAAATGTGCAAGATTCATTCAAGGAAAACAAAACAAAACAAAACGAAATAATAATACGAAAGTTATAAAAAATTCAAAAGGGGAAAATGAGAGCAAAAAGAAAAAAATAAGCATTAACTGCTCCTTTCAAAAGATCTTACTCATAATTCATGTAACAGATAAAATTTTGTTCAAATAATATTAACAATGTATGTCTACACACATATTTATAAATAAAATAAGTCACAGAAATTATGCAAATGATTAGAAGGAAGATAAAAGAGACCTCTAAGAATAGAGAGGCATACCTGCTATGCTAAACAAAGGACAGAAAGTGATTCCTACAAAATGTACAGTTTAGACCCAAAGCACGAAAGGTCGGCCAGATAGCTCAGTGCATCTGAGTGCCTGCTTAGGCAGAGCGCAGGGGCCATGGTTTGATCCCAGCATGCTGTGCTGGCTCTTCCCCCAGGGCACTCTGAGGTGGCAGTTGAGACTGGGCATGGTGATGCCTAACTGTAATCCTGGTGCTTGGGAGGCTGAAAGCAGGAGAATCACTGAGTCCAACATGTGTAGTGAGAGCCTGTACTAAACACACTAAATAAAATAAAATAATCCACAAAGTGCTATAAGAAAACAAGAAACAAATATTAGAAATAAAGAACATGGGCAAGTAGAAAACACAAATGAATGTGATAGATAGCAATCTAACCCAGTCACTTTCAATGTCGTTGGTCTAACTTCATTGTCTGAAGAAGAGGAGTTACCTCTTGGATTGAAAAACAAGATCTCAGTTGATGTCTTCTGCAAGAAACCACTGTAAACAAAAAGACATGTGCAGACTAAAGAGGGTGCATGAGGAAAGATCCACTATGTGAACACTAAACACGGAAAGCGATCATAGCTATCATGGTTTCAGACAAAGCAGGCTTCAGAGAAAGAAAAATGCTCATGGATAAAGAAAGGATATTACTTGATAATGAAGCCAATTATCCAGAAACACATAATCCTTAGTGTTTCTTCTCCTAACCAAAAAGCATAGAAATGTATCATATGATACTTGCAAACCTGCAAGGAAAAAACAATGAATTCACTATCATAATTGGAGATTTCAATACTCCTCTATCAGACTCAGACAGAACCAGCAGGCAGAAAATCAGTAATGACATAACTGAACTCAAAAACACCATCAATAAGCTAGACATAATTTATATCTATCAATGATATCATCAAAATATAATCAGAATACAAAATTATTTTCAAATTCACACAGAATAAGACAGACTACATTGTATGCATCTTAACAATTTCCAAAATATAGAAATCTGTTCTCAGAACATAGGGAGTGAAACTAGAAATCAGTAACAGAAAAGTAGTTGGAAAAATCACCAAATACTTGGAGATAAATTCAAAATAATTACCCATCAAAAAGAATTCTCAAGAGCAGTGCAAAAATAGTTCAAAATAAATAAAAGTAACATATGACTTTTCAAAACACATTCAATACAGGACAAACTATGTTTTGAGTGAAATTTATAGCATTGAATGTATGTGTTGAGGTATTCCCAACTATATGCGACATGTAGTTTTATTTGAAAGTGGACTCGGGGTTGTTGTATATTGGTCTTGTTAACTCTAAGACAACAGAAGCACTCCTTAACTACTAGCAAAAATTCAAAAGGGAACAGCCTCCTTGGAGCAGTTTGGTTGCTTCTTCAATAATGCAGCATATTCTTACTGTATGACTAGGTAATCATTCCCTTAGTTTCCACCCAAGTGAGTTGAGAATTTACTCTGACACAAAAGCATGTACACAGATATTCATAATAAATTTGCAATTACCAAAATTTGGAAGCAAATGTTATATCTTTTACTAAGTGAGAAGATAAATAAGCCATGATATAGCCTCACTATGGACTATTATTCAGTATTACAAACAAGTGAGCTATCAAGCCATGAAGAGATGTGGAGGAAACAAAGATTCATAGAGTAGCATGGAAGGAAAGAAGCTAGTCTGAAAAGGCTATGCGCTTTAATATTCCAATGTACGAGATTCAGGTAAAGAGGAAGTCTAAAACCAGTAAAATGACCATTGGTTGCCAGGGCATAGAGGGGATGAAGGGACACCTTGGTGCACAACAGGTGATGCCTATATGATAAAGTATTCATGGGATCATTCCCAGAGCCTCAGGAAAGGTGTGCAGGGCAGGTGAGTCCCAGCTGCACAGGGCCTGTTTGCATCAATGCTAAGGACCCTGGAAACAACTACTGCAGGCTGTGAAACGTGGGACAGAATAGTGCATCATGCTACAATGTTAGAGGACATCCTATTTTATTTGGATGCAACATCCAAATCAAGAACAAAGCATTTCCAACTCAAGCTACTCTGATACCCTAAGAGTGGTATCATTGATGTTGAGAGATCTGAAACCTTATATAGAGTCTAGCACTTCACAGATTCCACCTCAACCTATACTTGCATTTGTTCATCTTCCCTTCCAGTGCCTGCCCTATTAACTTCTAGATCCAGCATCATATACAAAGACAGCCTTATAAACACTCCTCTACAAACTTCTATATTTGCATATCTTTTGATTTTTGAGAGATAGATAGACAGACGTAACCTACAACTAACATCACATTTAATGATGAAAGACGGAATATTTACTCCTAAAGTCAAGAATAAGGCAATATGTTCACTCTCATACATTCATTCAATGTTGTTCTGTAGGTGGAAGGCAAATAAATAAGCTTAAATAAAGAAACAAGAGGCATGCTGATTGGAATTGAAGATATGAAAATGTGTATAATCACAAATGATAAGAATAGCTCCATAAAAATGGCCTAAAATATCTAACATAAATGCTACTAGAACAAATAAGTGCGCATGGCAAACATACAAGATTGAAACAAAGGAACAAAGAGGGAACAAACTATGCATGACTTCTTTAAACTCTAGAAAATACAAATCTGATCAATTCTGACAGAACAGACCATAGTCGCCTGAAGTTGGACCTTGTTATGGACCCAAGAATGCATATATATAGTCATTCACAAAATCAGATCCCCTAGAGTTTTGTAAAAGAAAGTAAGCTTTTGCATAAGTCACTTAATATATTTGAGAAAGAGTTAAATTTGGAATTCTAAGTACATTAAAAAATTTTGAAAAGAGTTCAGTTTAGAAAAGGAGAATTTTTATTTAAGTGATCGTCATGAATTTAACTGCATAAGAGACAGTAGCAGGACCCATGGGGCTGTCCAACAGAGTATTTTACAGTATGGTGGATGTTCTATATCTGCACTGTCCCACACAGCAGCTGCAAACTATATATAACCCTCACACACTTCAAAGATCCGCACTGAAACTGAGCAGTGGATACTTACCACCATTTAATTTCAATTAATTTAAATTTAAATAGCTATGTGTGGCTGGTGCCTTCTGTATTGGACAGTAATAAATAAAATTCTTTTCACTTGATTCTATTATTCATAAGTCTATAGCTATACAAAATAATAAGAAAAAGTCACCTTCTGAAATAATTCCCCTCAGAGTTTTATGGTGTGAAGTTTTGAGTTAACAATCTGTGACACAGCATGGATTGCAGATTTCATGATGTAACTGAAGAGGTAGACTAAAATTATGAAAAAAATACATATGTATATATATTACTTGACAATCTAATACATCATTTTTTATTTTATTTTATGAAGGGTTTATAGGATGTTCAGGGTCTCACTACTAGATGGGACTTGTAGTGATCTGCTTGTTTACAGCCTCCCAAGAGCTGGGATTACAGGCATGTGCCACCATGCCCAATCTCAATTGCTGTCTCAGAGTATTCTGGGGGCTGGGCCAGCATTGCAGGCTTGAAGATGGAATCCCAGGTCCCTGTGCCTGTTTGCAGGCCCTCTAATCTGTTGAGCTATTTGGCTACCCCCCACTACTCAAGTTCTTTGGGTGCCTCTCTTATGAATTTACAGGAACATATCATATATGACATGACATATGTAATAAATGATAGGTGTAGATAACACAATATAGCAGCATTATAAACAAGGTTTTCAAAGACATAAATCCTCTGATATCTGTTACAGAATTGTTTCCAGGTTGAAAGCTGTCTTCATTCCATTTGGGAGATACGTTGAACATCTCTGCATGTTAAAACATCTAATTTCATATATGCTAGTGGAGCGTGAATAATATTCTCTAAATAGTTTACAGATGAATTTTAACTAAGTAAGATTTTCCAGGACCAGGTAGATAGCTCAGTAGAACAAACTCTTGGCTGGCAAGTGCAAGGCCTGAGTTCTAACCCCAGTTCTGCCAAAAAAAAAAAAAGGATTTTCCAGTTAAACATTCATTAACCTATCCCACTACTAATGGTTTATGGACTACACTGTGAGGAACACCATTGTAGAAAGCTCCAACCATTTTCAACAAGGATTATAAGCTTGATCATAGTATTCCTTTGTATTTAATTGATGTATTTATTGTGATGCAAGTCCTATTTTTCCAACTTTGTAAGTCACCTGACATTAGAGATTTTTTCACACATATGGTAAAAATGAATTCCAACATAATAATCTTTTATGCAAGAAGTTTTCTTTGAAATGTTTTTGTTCTTTGAATGCACAGAGAGCTATGTACATGAAATACTTTTTAAAAGTTAGCATTATGGAAGATTTGTGGCTTTCTCTTGTACATGAAAATTCTTTATACATTATTAATTGGCTGATGCTTCATGTTGACTGACATGTTCAAACAAACAATAGACAAACTGCAGAGAGCTGGGCCTCAGGGGGTTCTCTGCTATCTGAATTTCTAGTTAATAGGCTTGGCTGAGCCAGTTGATCTTCCTCAGCCTTCTATTAACAAGAAAAAGAGGAAAAGAAAACAAATTAAATTGTATTTTGCTGTTCTAAGAAGAATCTCAGATGATTTCTAACATATATATTATTTATCTAATCTGTATAAGAAGTAGTATACACTTCTATATAAGAAAAATTTCAATACAGAAAGAGCAAGTATTAGTTGAAAGAAAAAATAAAAACAAGGATAAGAGAAATCAGATCAGTTAATCCTTATATTCTTTTTTTTTTCTGTATTTTAGTAACGGTCTACAGGGTCTCACTATGTAGATCGGACTCGTAGTGATTTGCCTCTGTTCCACCTTCCAAAGAGCTGGGATTACAGGCATGCACCACCATGCCAAGTCTCAATCCCCATCTCAGCACTCCCTGGGGGTGGGGCTGGCACAGCATGCTGGGAATTGAACCCCTGGCCACTGCGTCTGCCTAAGCAGGCACTTTAATAGTCTTTATATTCTTTTCGCCAGTATTCTTGGATTGCACATTTGCAAATGAATATATAATATATTTCATTTGAGTTTTACTGGCTCTGTTCTTATGGTTCCAGTATAATATCTAGCAACTAGAAAAAAGATGCTATAAAGATATATTTTTGAAGGAAATTATTTTCTGAATTTATTTAAATCAGATTATATTTTTAAGAACTGTTTTCAAGACTTGGGAAAAATTAAATAAAACTGAAATATTTAGGAATTTACTCAGTATCTTTGAATATTAAATGAGCAATATCATGCTGGTTGTGATTTCATATGCACATTTAAATCTGTATTTGATTAATATGAATTTTACAGAGTGTTTATTACTTCATAATTGCTCTCCGTTTTGGAAAAGGTTATTCTTTAGAAAATAGATTTAAGAAATAAGTTTAACATTGCACTTGTTTTAGTACCTTCTGCTTTCATTATTTTGACCATTCATCTTGGGAATGTTTCCCTAAAGATAGTCAAGTTGTACGAACTTATCCTAGTTTATCACTAGTTGCTTTATGCTTTGTTATATTTATTTAGAGGAAATATGTTCTCTGGCATTCCTTATATGTTTTTGAGATTCTCTTCATAATATTCTATTACAGTATGGATATTCAGCAGGATTCATTCTATTTGTATTTCTGTTTGAAAGTCTGGGGTTGCCTGGTTCATAATAGTAGGGTAGCTGAGCACATTGTAAAGAGGAGAAGTGTTATCAATAGCCAGGTTGCTATAGGTAGTGGGAAGTTTTAGCACTTGCATTACTCCGTATTGCTCCTCTGCTCCAGTATTTGATAAATACTGTGGTATTTGCATGATAGTATTTTGTGTGTTGGTATTACATTTTATGAAATTATGCATTCTAGAATTACATCATGAGAACAAACATGTACTTTCATAGATTTTTTGAACATTTAATTAAACAACATACAAAACAAGAAAGCCTAAACAATTCCAAGTGATTCTCTTTTGATAATGATAATGAAATTTACAAAATGTGGAAGTAGGTGTGTGCATATAAAAGTTGGAACTAGATGATAAGTTTTTACTTTGGGGATTAACAAAGAGAAAGCATACATTCATTATCAGCCAGTTGTGGATTATACAGTATGCTAGGCCCTGTGCCAAGTGATTAAATATAAACTTTAACATTTAATTCTTATAAAGTCATTTGAGAGATTCTGAAAGAATAGAGAATTACTTAACTTGCCCAAATCAGAGTTGCACTAGGATAAACACACAAACACACACACACACACACACACACACAAACACACACACACTCACACTCACACAGGCACACACACAGTGAAGGATTCTGATGTTTGTACTTCTGGTAATTAGTCTAGTTTTGCCTTTCCATTGCTAGCATAGTACAACTAGAAGGAGTTACAAAATATACAAAAATTTTAGCTGTAAGAGTGCTGAACTATTAGATTTCCTTGACTGGAAGAAATTAATCTTATATGAGAAAGTAGAGAGGTCTGGAAAAGTGTTGATAAAAAAGGAAAATAGGCCAGCCTGATAGCTCAGTGGACTAAAGTGCCTGGGTAGGCAGAGCTCAGGGTTGCAGGTTGAGGGTGGGGTGCCCGTCCCACTGGCGGGGTTTGCTGAGAAGGTGATTGACACTGGGCTTGGTGGTGCACACCTGTAATCCCAGAATTTGGGAGGCTGAAAACAGGAGGATCACTAAGAGTCTGATCTATGTAATGAGGCCCTGTAGACCCTGTCCTAAATACAGAAAAAAGAAAGAACATAGAGTTTCAAAACGAGGTATGCATTTTGCAGTGATTAAATTGTTCTCTGATTTTAAAATATTTGCATGTATATTTTCTTTAAGTGAATAGAAATATCATATTAAAAGCAAGTTAGTCTACAGAAATGCATAGAATCATATAGATGTTTCCCATGTGTCTTTAATGAAAGTGATCATAGATTAGACCTTTATTTAATGCAAGTCTGGGTACAATTCAGAGATATTTTCTGTTTAGTCCACAAAGCAGATTTCATAGTATCTTACTGAAGATGGTAATATACAGTTCTAGAAACAGAGTGAATTCTAGTGATTATTTAACCTAGTGACTTATGTTATTTTGTGGACATTTCATTTTAGGAATTGAGGGGCTAAGCGATAGCTCAATGGATTAAAGCACCTGCTTAGGCAGACACAGGGATTAGGGTTCAATCCCCGGCATGCCGTGCTGGCTCCGCCCCAAGAGCACACTGAGACAGCATCCTAGCACTTAGGAGGCCGAAAACAGGAGAATCACTTCGAGTCTGATCTGTGTAGTGAGATCCTGTAGACCATGTATTAAATACATTTAAAAAAAATTGAATGCTCTATTATAAACAACTAAGCCAAAGTATAACTTTCATCGGTAAAATGTGGACAAATTAAATCAGTAACCTTCTATTTATATCCCTTTACTCCAACTTCCACTGTGAAGCTATCCAGCAGAACAACAGGGCCCATAATGTGCTTTGTAAGCTTTTAAGTAGCTTTTAGTGGTCCTCCTTGTAAATAAGTGAGTCAAGGCCCAAAGAAGATAATGATTTATCGAAGGTTGTAAAGTACGTGGCTGCAGCAGGGACTAAAATTCATGCAGTGTCTCTGCTGGGGCAGGCGCTCATGTCCATGCACAGAAATATAACGTTCTTCAAATCATACAGATGAAATTTCTTTCCTGGAAATTTGTTCTTGAGTGTGGATTAGAGACATGAAAAATGTTGTTAAAACTATATAGAAAGCAGTGGAGGAAGAGAAAGCTAAGTGTTCTGTACGAGGACATTACAGAAGAACATTTCTCAGGGAGGGGAGTGGTAGGAGACTATGCTGCGATTCAAGGATTCGTTCTTCTTTGAGATCCTGAATAAACAACAGAAGAAAAATATGATACACTAAAAATAAATTTCGAACAAGTTTCCTGTGTAGACAGCTTTAAAATACTGAGATCTGAATGACTAATTTTCACAAAAGTGGATTCTAAAACACTGGAAAGGCGTTTCTTCTTGGATTGAACACCATAAAGATATAAATGCTTTGCTGATTAAAAGATTTCATTTCAGGGGCCAGGGAGATGGCTCAGTACAGTAAGTGCTTCTACAGCAAGCAAAAGGGCCTGAATTCAATCCCTGGTTCAGCAAAAAAAAAAAAAAAAAAAGTTTCCATCTCAGATTAGCAAATGGTAAGACGATACACATATGTACTGTTCTATAGTGTATTAGATAGGTATATCCTGAATTTTATGTGTACAAATTCATTTTGAAGGTATCTGAAAAGCTGTATTTTTCTTATTAATCACAGTTATTTTTAAAATATGGGAATTGTGGAAGATTTGAGAACTATAACACACTCTAGTTGAGTTTTAAAAGCAATAATTTTGTGCTACTTTATCTTACATTTCCATATTACATTGCAGTGACCAGCAGAGTAAGTTCAAATGGGACCAGTATTAAATTCCCTCCCCTCTTGTTTTATTTCATTTTTTCCTGTTTATTTTTACTTTAGTAGTAACATAAATGCTGGTTTTTTCTGTTATTATAGATAGCGAAAAAACATAGGGCTTGCCGTGAATGTCAATGGATTGAGAACAGTGTCTGTACACACTGAAATCACTCCTCAACTTTCTCTGTTTAATTTGCAAGCAGATGATTTTGCTGTATCCTGTGACTTTCCCCCAAAGTATACTTTTTTGTTTTGATGGAAATGGGGATTGAACTCAGGCCTTCATGTTTGCTAGGCAAGTGCTTATTTTACTGAGCTATCTCCTGGCCCTCTCCCCCAAAATAAATGAGAATAAATTTTTTAATGTATTTGGTACAGGGTCTCACTATGCAACTTGGGCTTGTAGTGATCCTCCTGTTTCAGCCTCCCCAGTGCTGGGATTACAAGCATGCACCACCACACCCAGACTCAGTCTCCAGCTCAGCATCTCCTGGGGTCAGGGCCAGTGTGGCTTGTGATGCTGGGGATCAAACTCTGGTCCCTGAGCTTGCCTAAGCAGAGAATGTTTTTTGATAATATCAACTTACTTAAGAAAATTTATGACCTGGCAAAAGCTCACTATAAAAAAAAGTGAGTGTGTGTGTGTGTGTGTGTGTTCCCTTTTGTATCATTGTATTCATTCATTTATTTTTTGAATTCTGTGTTGTATTTTCTACTTTCTCCACTGCTTTGGTCCATCAGTTAACATTTACTTTTCATTGTAGATAGAACAAACATGACTGTTCCTAGCCCCTAGAGTTTATGTATATGTTATCTTTTACTACAGAAAACAATTCAGGCTGTGGGTGGTAGCTAGGCTGTTAATCAGATGATGTTATAACATGAAGATTATCCTGGCTTATTCAAGTGGGCCTAGGGTAATCACAGGCTTCTTAAATTGGACATAGAAAGTTTTAATTTCTAACTTCACAACTCTGGGATTATGAATGGGTTCTTTTTAAACCACAGAGCCTGTGCACGTTTATATCAGTGATAAAGAAACAAATATACCAGCCCAGAAAGCATGGTTCAGATGTTGCTTCCTTGGTCAATATTTGCCTGAGCAACACCAGCCTGCCAGGCAGCTCTGAGTCCCTGTCAGAGCCCCCTGTCTGCCACCATAATCTGTGTTGATTTCTATTTTAGCATGGTGTGACAACTGCTCTCACTCAGGAGTCCTGGAAAATACACTGCGCATGACTATTGGTTATTGTGTGCAAATAGAGTTATTTTTGCATTTCAATTAAATACCATATGTAAATATGTACATTATATGTGAGTTAATATTGACATATTTATATATATATTTATCAAAACACCTAGTTGCTAATGTCCTGTGGGTTTATTTTTATTATTACATTTCTGCAGTACATACTGATTACATTCCTGTGGGGAGCCGGTAAATGGACACAACATGTCTCAATTCTTTTGTCATTTTTTCCTTCACCATCCTCCATGCCCCTCCATTTCTTGTTTGTGTTGATCACGCTCCAGCTTTTGTTTGCATCTTTTATTTTTTCTTATTTTTGCAGAACCAGGGCTTGAACTCAGTCCCTTGCGCTTGCCAGGGAAGCGCTTATTCTACTGAGCCATCTCCCTGGTCCCCCATACTTTGCACTTGATGAGCTAACCTTGTACAACACTTGATACCAACCGATAAAGAGAACACTCTCATTATCATGTCAACATCATCACCATTCTTGTTTTATTTATTAGACAACTAAACTGAAGTTCAGAGAAGTTGGTAAGTTGCCGACAGATTCCAAGGTGGTATGCTTTACTGTCGTGGGTCAACCTTGGCAGTTTGCCTTTTGGGCCTGAGCGCTTAATCAACACCATCTGACAGGTCTTCAATACATCCATATAAAAAGCCTGTGCCTGTAAATCAACTGGGATGCTGGGAGAGGAGGTTTAGCTAAAAATGTTGAAGCTATGCTACCCAAAATGGTAGGTCCAGGCAGAGGAGTGGATGAGCTCTGAAATCTAGTCACTGTAAGGTATTTATCTCGGGATTTCCCCCAGCCCAGGATTTTATGAGACAGTTTTCTCCTCCTAAAAATGTATTGGTCTGTCAATGAAGACAATCAGTCCTGTCACATAGCACTCCTATTTCCATCTACCAAGAGCCCAAGGGGTCACAAAACATCTATATGGTTCTGGAAGAACGTGGGCTTATTCTTTGTTCAATATTCCTCCAAGCCTCAGAAATGCACGGACTCCCCAGTGGTTGTGATGGACACCAGTAGTCTAACCAGATGTTCAGGGTCCACGCTTCCACAGCTGAGCTTATGGGCAGATTAGCTATTGGCAGCTCAAGGCACAACCCTTGGTGGATTTTGCTTCCTCTAGCTCTTGCCCGAATCTCAATGTGCTGCCACAGACAATAATCCACTGGTGTGGGAAGCAGAGACACTGCAGTTTACTTCCTGCACACAACTGTCTGTTTTGGAATGTTTCCAGGGAATTCCCAATGAGATAGAATGCTACACTCTTTTTCTTCCAACCTTTTTATGATTGTGGTAAGAGCAATTGACATAAAGTCACATCTCTCACCCAATTTAAGTGTGCAATGAATTATTGTTGATTATAGGTTCAGTATTTTGCAAATGCTTTCTAGAGCTTCTTGTTCATGCTGAACTGAGACTCGATGCCTGGTGATTAGTGATTCTCCATTTTCCCTCTCCCAACCCAGGCAACTATCATTCCACTCTCTGATTCTATGGACCTGAGAATTTAGGCACTTCAAATAATTGGAATCATGTAATATATACTTTTCTTGTTGTTGAAGGAAAATATGAGTCCCTGAGAGGTGACATAAAATTTCACGTTTACAAATCCAAAATCATAACCTAAAAACTTGAATTCCAATCTACTATTCTTGAAAATAAATATAACGTTGGTGTTTTAAAAGATTTAAGTGCTCACAACACAGAAATAAAACTGAAACTGTTTTACTTTTGTCACAGAATTATAGGTAGTGTTGAATTATAGCTAATCATATAATTATTTAAACATGTGAGACAGAACAGTTATCAAAATAATATAATATAAACAACTGTAACTTGAAGCATTCTTTAAAGATTTATGTTATATATCTCCTTGAGGAAAGTAAATTCTATTCCTATCATGGTGATGTATAATAAAATGCTAGAGCTGACAGTTACATATTTATTTTATAAAAATGTAAAAATTATTTGAGGTGATAGATTAATAACGTAATATGTGATTCAATAAGTATAATACTCTTATGCCGTACAGAAAATGATAAATGTTTGATAGTAGTATTATTGTGCCAGGCACCTATTTACAAACATCACTGCATGATTTATTTCACTTAAATATAAAGTCAACTCTATTATACCTGTGCAATTACTGCACTCTTAGATAAGAGGAAGCCAAGACTTTGTATAGGTAAGGAACTTGAAGAATGTAACTCAGAAAAAACCACCCAAACTCACTTGGGTACAAATCATGAGTTCTTTCTAGTACATTAAAATGAAGACTTTCCAGTAGGTCACATTTGTCAAAAATGTAAGCCACTTTCCTCCAGTTTTTTTCTGAATTTATCTTTTAATGAATGGGGAAGAAAAATGCTGATGAAGCAACTGAAAAATGTAAAATATGCTCTAAATAAAACACATTTCTCTGACTATTCTTATCTTGGTATTTTCCTAACCTTTATAATCTAACAATTGATCAACTTTCACCTGACAAGTATTTTGGAAGGGCATATATTTTTTTTTTTTAAAGATCATGTTTGTGTTCTAACTTTTAATCGTAAAATTTAAACATAGGCAAAGTAGGACAGTTTATGTACTATTTGGAATTCTTCTCTATTTATTCAAACATTTGTTTATATTCACATGGACTTCTGTAAGCTTTATGCTTCAGCCCATAGTCTAATACCAGGCAGTTTATTCTACAGCTTGGCTGGTTTCAGTCTCAGCCCTGGAGCTCTACCGTGCTGGTTTCAATGTCCTTCAGATGTGGGCCATTCTTTTGTGCTCTGAGCACTTCCTGTATGCTGCTACTACAAGATCCTCCAGGCTCGTCTGACATATTTCTTGTCCCAGATCTAGAATCAGCTACTTTTCCAAGGAACCTTTGTTCTTTTTATTATAGAATGACATTTAAAAGCCAAATTTCTGGGGGCCAAGAATATGGCTCAGTGGAATAAGTGCTTGCCTGGCAAGAACAAAGGTGAGTTCAATCCTCGGTTTGCCAAAAGAAAAGAAGCCAAATTTCCATGTGAGTTTTCATTTATATTGGGATGTCATTTATTTAAGACATCTCAACAAAGTGAAGTATTAATATATGCATATATATATATATATATATATATATATATATATATATATGGCTGTTGCTAGCTTTCTTTGTTTCCTTATATGTGGGAGTAAATAGTTCACATTGGGAAATCCTCACTGTGCCTAAGTTTCCCCTTTGTAACATGTATCTTTTACTTCTGACTTATTTTAAGACCTTTTCTTGGCCTTTGTTTTTTGGCAATTTGATTATTATGTGCTTTCATGTGGTTTTAATTGTATTGTCCCCAGCGCTAATCACTGGAATTCTTGTAATTTTGAATTTCTAGTTTTATTAAATTTGAAAAAATCCATCTATATATTGAGAGAGCTGGAAAAAGATACTTGAAGAAGTAGGGATGACTATTCATAATCTCATATTTTTTCAATATTTTGCATTTCCATGATTCATTTGAACAGTTATTGTTGCTAAATCAAGTTGGCCCAATATTCCTTCTGTGATATTTCCAGCAGTTTCAGATTTTAGTTTTTATTTTTTTTAAGAAGAGAATATATTTACTAGGGGGAAAAAAGCTTCCATAGAAGAGAGGAACAGAAGGGGAACCTGAGCAGGTTGTCACCTAGTTTCATATTTTAATCAATGTTTCATTTTTTTCTTCCTTAAATTTTTTTTCCATATTTTAGGGAAGGGGCTACAAGGTGCTCAGGGTCTCACTACTAGATCGGACTCATAGTGATCCACCTGTTTACAGTCTCCCAAGTGCTGGGATTACAGGCGTGCACCACTACGCCCAGTCTCAATTGCATTCTCAGTGCAGCCCAGGCGATGGGGCCGGCAGGGCAGGCCTGAGATTGAACCCATGGCTCCCGCACCTGTTGCAGGTGCTTTAATCTGCTGAGCTATATGCCTGGCCCTCTAAAATTTGAATAGTCTCTGGTTTATAACTTCAATTACAGATGTTTAAGAAAATAACATTATTTTAATTTTGTGATTTGAAAGATTTCTCTAATATTTTCTAACTGATTTAAATGACCCAAGATGCATGAGATCACATCAGTTAGGCAGCAATGATTTTCTGGTGAACCATTAGAAGAGTAAGATAATTACTGCATATGTAATGTATACAAACAAGTCAATCCTGGCAATGGACATGGTAGAATAATTTAGTCTGATTATGAAATCCTAGGATGCTTTCCTTGCAAAGTGAACAAAAATTTCAGTTAGAGATTTCCTATGCAAGACAAACAAAACCTAAAATACACAAAGGTTATGGGTTTTCCATATTTCTTTCTCTATGGAGACCTTCAAGCCCTAAATGTGCATTCTCATAAGACAAATTTATGGAAGAAGCTTCCAAATAATAGAGTGAAGTTTGTCTCAGTTCACTGAATATGAACAGACTGTTATAATATTTATAAGTCAAAGTTACACAGAAAAGAGACTTTTTTTCAAAAAAGCAAAGTACAACATTTTATAATGTGTCCAATTTAGAATTTATTCATATTTAATACTCTATTTATATTTTGAGTAAAGATTATATAAGGCTTTGTATGAATGACATTCTTGATGTACTTGAAGGAGATGAATGTTTAATGCTTTTGAAGGCACACAATTTAAGGATAAATATTTTTTCAAAAGCAGCTTTTGAAAAAAAAGCTGTTTTTGAAAAAAACAGTTACTATTACAATGCTATTTACATAGGGAAGGACTTTCCAAATTTACCCTATTCAGGAACAATTGGATGTCAATTGTCTGATTTAACATGCTTAGTTCTTTCAAGTGTTATGGAGGGTCTATGTCTATAAGTATGCTGAAATCACTAAGACACCTTGAAAAGAATGGAAGAATATAGTCTTAATCCTATGAAGTCTTGACATCTGTTACCATTTGAGTGATAAATTAGAAGACCTCCTATCACAAAGATTGTCACTTTCAAAATATTAGTAGCAGTTACAGAAATTTACACAATTTCCACTAAAAAATGACATAAATACTCAACTGAATTTTATGAACATGTAAAAATGTATGTCATTAGCTATAGTTATGTCTATGTGGTTGTGTATCTATTTATAAAAAACTAGAATTTTTTTGAGCATATAAAAAGAAACTAATTTTCATAGCAGTTTCGTATTTAACCTGAATTTTGTGCTTCCTAATGGAAACAGAATTAAGAACATTCACTGAAATACTAAAAATGCTCAGCAAGAAATGTACAAAGTTCCTTTAAGATTGCATTGATACTGTCTCTGGATATGCACAGTTTATTAATAATACATAAAATGATAATACCAGGAAGTCTAAAGAATAGGGACTTGAATAAATACGTAGAATGTAGCCAGATCCCTTGAAAACTCAGATTTAAAAGCAAAGTTTTCCCATTATCTCAAAATAGATGAAAATACAGTTTCTTGTCATCAGTTTCTTTCTGTCTCACTATTTCTCACTTTATTCTTATTAAATGCCTAATAGGTGAACTTCATAACTAATAGTATACTACTATCTTATAATGTGCAGAGCTGAAGTTAAGACATCTAGTCAACCTACTATCATCTGTCCTCCTTTCTTGTCATGTTTGCATTTGAAAACCCAAGTTTCATTGCCAGAGTCTATGGGAAAACTGTCTAGGAGGAAATATACAGTGCAATAGTAATATAAGTAAAGCAGTGTAGGGATAGCCAGTTGGATATTTTCCCCAAATACCACAGGACATGTTTTCAGTAAAAGCCCACCAGTGAAAAGCCTGCTTTATGCTATAAGTTGACTCATAACACTTAGAATTTGAAGCAATAGGCAACACACATTTATAAGCTGCTACCCATGGATGAAGATGTTAAACATCTTCATTTGAGCTGTAGTTCAGATGATGCAGAAATTTGCCCAATGAGTCCTATGTGCAGGTAGCAGCTCCTGGCATCTTGGAAATCAACAAAGGTCCTCTCAAGCCACTCCATTTCCCAGGGCAAATATTTAAACATCATTAATTTCTCAAGTGTAAGAGTTTAAACAAAGCATGTAATGTATGTTCACACAGAGTAGTATTTATGCAATATTACTTAGGTACATGATGGGTCTCCGTGAATAATGAACACAGAGGTAACTATGCTTGAGAAAGTTTACAAATAGTTCTTCTCTGAGATGGTACAATTTTGTCCTTGTCAAATGCAAGCAATAATACTGATTCAATTCTTTCTGCTCTTTGTACAACACCAGCTAGCAAAGGTTTATTTTTTTCCCCTCGGTGATATTTCTAGATGAAGTGAAGTGCCTGAAAATTTCTTTTAATTTATTTGCAAAGCTGAATTCAGCATCAGCATTCATTGTAACTGCTTCCAAACACCATGCAGGAATAAAAAATAAATAAGATAAAAACTTAGTTGAAAAAGAAATTCAAAGGGGGCTATTTGTTAGACCCACTTTTTCACAAGCATGGTTTTCAATCTCAATAGTGTTTCAAAGCCTCCAACACTGGTAATGATGGTGACACATGCATTTTTCTCTCTTGCAAAGTGAGTCAAAGGATAATGAAGCCATAATTTCCAAATACTGAAACTTATATAAAGCGACCACATGTGCAGTTCTGAAGTGCTCTGCATGAGTACTTTCTATGAGATAATCGTATTACCCACAAGAAGAAGGAAAATGAATTTTAAGGAAGGGAAAGCAAGGCAAGGAAATACTCAATATTGTGTGATAACGCTATTCAAATCAGTATTTCATTAATCCAACTTGAATAAACTTAATTCCTTCCTACGTCTTAATCAAGACATGCTTGAAATGATAGAAACTTGGAGATAGGGAGTTTAGAAGTCAGTGAATTCAGCAGAGTCAATTTGTTCCTTTACATAAATAATTACATCAATATCAAAGGCCTTTTCATACTCTCGCCCAGGTGTGCAATTTAAGGCATTTTTTAATGTAGTCATTAGATGATTACAGAAAGCCACATCTATCAGCTTATCCATGTGCACGCCTCAGCACATTGCGTGGCGCAGTGACTGCAGCTGGTTTACCCTGGTAGGAAACGAGACCCCGACTCCGAGGTCTCCTGGGGCTCTCAGCGCTCGTGTGCTGGTCCAAAGTTCCAGGAGAGGTATGGCGGAATGCGAAGTTCATTTTCTGATTCACAAACCCCTTGCAATATTTTTCTAAGCTCTCAGGGGCTCTTCTAAATCTTGGTAGGAAAGAAGTAAATCGAACCCTCTGTCTTGCTTTCTTAATGGGAAAACTGGGATCAGAGAGCTAGAACAACTTACGGAACCTATGACAGAATTAGCAGGTGAATGCTTGAAACTGGTCTCAGATTCCTACCTCACCAAAATAAAGAAAACATATTTTGGTCTTCATTCATTCTTGTGTTGCCAAATACACCACTGTTTTTATTTCCTGCTATTTTTTATACTCTAAGGAAGTATTTCATTATGTATATGAACTAGCCTAGCTTTTTTCTTATAAAGTGATTATTCCTATTCCGTTTTTAAATTTTCCTTTATTGGCACATATTGGCAGGACATAAGTTTCCATTCATCTTGGGAGTACTTGTGTACCTTACAGAGCTTGTTTTTGTCTGTAAACCCCTTTCTCTTCCTCCATCCCTCCATCTATAAATCCCCTTTCCCCATATTCATTCTTCTCTTTATTGTCATTCTTAGCTCTTATATATGAATTGCACTATTACATTATTGCAAATGTTCAGTGCTCATCCATGGTGCACCTTAAATCTTCTTACCTTTCCTACCCTGTCTTCCCTCCCCCTGGGTCTCTTGGACATTTTCCCCCTGGCAAGACATCTATGTATCCCCATGTTTTTTTTCTAACCATCTTTTATTTTGTTCTTTGTGCTTTTCCCTGCTCAAATGAGAGATAACATACGGTCTCTAAGCTTCAATGTCTGCTTTGTTGGACTTAGCATTGTATTTTCCAGGAGTATCCGTGTCCCTCAAACATCTTGAATTTACCCCTGTGTCAGTGGAGGAATGCTTCATTGTGTAGGCCCCATATTTGCTTACGCATTCATCTGTCAGTAGGGCCATTTGCCATCTACCTCCTCAAGACTTGAATTTAGATTTTTGTAATTCCCTTTGTGACACATGACAAAAGGTAAAAATTTATATTTTAAAAATTAACATCTCCATGGCTTAGGGGCTCTTATTTTCTCTTTTGTGTCTATCTAGAGTGAGGGAGTGAGTTCAGATTATTTTTTAAAAAAATCACTTAAGTATGACATCATAGACTAAGAAATTTCTATATATTTAAAATTCAAAAACTTTAGGGAGTATGTTAAAAACCTACACTTAGAGAAATAAACATACACAAAATATTTTTTACAAATCTAAATGCATAATATATATAATGTCAAGTGACACACTGGAAAAAAATTCAACAAAAAATAAAGAATGGGAAAACATTTGCAACACAAGAAAATTTGTTTTTCTTGATTTGACAGGTCTCAACTAAAGGAATAATTTTAAAAATTGAGTGTATGTCTCTGTGCACACATATGTATATCTACCACCACATATAGATATATTTTCTATTCATCCTGCTCCAAACCAAATACAGGCACACCTCGGTTCAGGAATGGTTCTGGTCACAGATTATTGGAATCGTGAACAGAATCATTGGGCAAAATCGTGCTTCCGCTTGTGCTCTCCACCTCAGGTGACGAACACGACTTCTTCCCAAGGCTCTTTCAAGGACCCTCCCAGGGCCTGTGGGGTGAACAGAGTGCGCGAACGTAAGCACCACTCTAATCATGACAGCACCTCAGGGAAAAGATCTGACGGTACGCAGACAGAGCGGCTTCTCGAAGGGGGTCGCTGTACATTGCAGATGAGACAAAAAATTGATGCCACTTAGTGTTAAAGCTTCTGTAATCTTTAATTCATCAGGAATGTGAACGTATATATTTCTCTGCTAGAATATCAGGATTGCTCATGACCCAGCAAGTTCAGTTGGAGAACAAGTGTTTGATGGATTTGGAAATACTGGATTTATGACACAGGCAGACTTCATTATAAATGGCTTTAAAATAAATGTAAAATATATTTTTTCCTAGAAATTGCTTGCAAAATTTTAACGCATTTAAAAGTGAGAAGTTGGGACTGGAGAGATAGCTTAGTGGTCTATGTGCCTGTCTGGCAAGCAAAAAGTACCTGGGTTTAATCCCTAGTACCACATGCAGTGCTGCTGTGCTATACCATGCCTATATTTTTAGTGCTGGGGAGGCTGAGACAGGAGAATCACTATGAGTCTGAGCTGCATAGAGAGACCCTGTACCAAATAAATAGGTAAATATTTAAATATTTTAAAAATGATAATAAAAGTGAGAAATTGGATTGAGATGTTTAAATATTACATATTTGCAGAAATTTACATTAGTGTTTCGAAATATGTAGAGCTTTGACCAGCTATTTGTGTGTATGTGTGTCTACACCTCCAAATTTGTATTTTCAATTTTCTTCTTATGTCCATATATTAGTATAAGCTTCACATTTATATTGACATAATTATCCTACAACAAACAAAATATTTCCTTTAAACTGCTTTGTTTTCTACACGCCAATTTCTCTTCCCTTTTTATTAGTATATGTTTGCAATATATAAATACATTTGTCCTAGGAAATTGATACATATGTGGACCACATCCTGAGCCTTTTATAATCTTCTCTGTGTCATCATTTCCATATCCAGATAGCCTTCCAATCTCCACAAAGTCTGTCTCCGTGTTTCCTACAAGTTACTTTTTATTTGATTCCATACTTATCTACACTTTGAGTTTCTCACATAAGAGAAGCCATAAGACATTTAACCTTACATGTCCAAATTTATTTGATACCATAACTTAGAGTTATGGTATCAAAATGCATCCATTTTTCTATGAATGATTCAAATGTATCCTTATTTATGGCAGAGTAGTACTCCTCTGTGTGTATAGAACAGGCTGCTTCCAAGAATTAACTCTTAAGAGTTGTATTGCTATAAACATGAGTTTACAATACCTCTAAAATATGATGTCTTTAAATCTTTTGGACAGATACCCGTAGGAGGTGAGCGTCTTCATACTAATTTGCAGTGGTTGCACTAGCTTACATTCTTGTTAACAATGGAGAAGAGATGTTTTTCTTCACCATCTTAATGTTTTTTTTTAGTTTGTAATGATAGTCATTCCTCCTAGAGTAAGAAGGAATCTTGATTTGCATTCATTTTGATTTACGTTTCTCTAGAGGCCACAGGTGCTATGCACATTTTTATGTGCCCACTGGCCATTTGTGCTACTTTTTTGATGAATTTGCTCATTTCTGTTTTTTACTTTGTCCTTTTATTCGGGGACTTTTTTTGGTTCTTTATATATTCTAATACCAGTCCTCTGTTTGAAAAGTAGCAGGCAAGATTTTTTCCTACTCCTTAAGAGTCACTCCGTTCACTGTCTGCTTTGCTGCGTAGACTTTTAATTCAACTGTGTCCCACTTGATTATGAGTGTTACCTTATGCAACTGGCATTCTGCTAGGAAGTCTTTGACAATATGCCTATGTCCTCCAGAATTTTACTGATTTTCCTTCCAGAAGATACATTGTTCTTTCTTTTATACATGACTTTAATATATTTTTATTTCATTTTAGTTTATATTCTGCATATAGATAACCAGTTTTGCCACCACGTTTTATTAAAGAGGATATCTTTCCTATAATCTATGTATTTATCTCCTTTGTTAAAGACCAGATAGCTGAGGATGCCTGGGGTTGTTTCTGTACCCTTAATTCCTTTTCTTTGTCAATGCTTCTGTTTTTTTATTTATTTATTTTTTTGTGCTACCACTGTTGTCGTTTAGTATAACTC
The DNA here is from genome assembly GCA_004027165.1 of Ctenomys sociabilis. Classification (NCBI taxonomy): domain Eukaryota; kingdom Metazoa; phylum Chordata; class Mammalia; order Rodentia; family Ctenomyidae; genus Ctenomys; species Ctenomys sociabilis. The sequence goes on from PVKA01001751.1 coordinate 109,094, forward strand.
CAAGTCTGGGACTTTATCTTCTGTATGGCTCTTTTTGGATTACTTTTACTACTCTAGAAATCTTCTGGTTCCATATAAATTTTAGAATTTTTTTCTAGTTGGTGATAAATAATGTTGGTATTTTAATTGGTATTGCATTAAATATATGCATCATTTTTGATCATATGGCCACTCTGGCAATAATTGTTCTGTCCATCCATGCACGATCAGGGGTGCCTTTCCATTTTCAGAGTCCCTTTTCAGTCTCTTTTCTCAGAGAATCATAGTTTTCATTTCTGTGATTGGGTTAATTCCTAGGTATTTGTTATTTTTTTAAGCTACTGTGTATGAGCTCATTTTCCTGGTCTTTTTTGGACCACTGGATGTATATAGGAGAATGACTGATTTTGACTGATTTTTGTTTATTATTTTTATATTGTGCTACTTCAGTGAATCTGTTTATTAGCTCTAGGAATCTTGTAGTGAAATATCTTGGGCCTTGCATATAAACAATAATGTCATCTAGTAAACAAAGGTGCTTTGACTTCTTTTCACTAAGTGGCTTTTTTTATTTCTTCTCATTTGCCTGATTTCTCTGGTTAAACTTTTAAGTTCTCTATTGAGCAGAAGTAGTAAGAGTAAACATCCTTACCTTGTTCCTAATTTTAGGGGAAATGCTTTCAGGTTTTCCCCATTTAGTATGATGTTGGTAGTAGGTTTGTCATAAATTGATTTTTATCGATCTTAGAAGTCTTTTAGATGTACTTTCATCAGGTTTTCTTTTCTCATGAAGGAATGTTGGATTTTGCGAAAGACTTCTGTATCTGTTGACATGATCATGTTATTCTTTTCTTTGATTCTGTTCATGTGAAAAATTATATTTATTGATTTATATATCAATATATATGTAAAGCCATCATTGCATCCCTGGGGTGAAACCATCATGGAATGTATAATCTATCTCTGATGTGTTATATTCTGTTTATAGCAGTTTTCCTTTCTCTCTCTTTTCTGTCTCTCTCTCTCTCTCTCTCTCTCTCTCTCTCTCTCTCTCTCTCTCTCTGTCCTCTCTTTCTTCTCTTCTCTCTCTCATCTTTGTCAGATTTGGTATCAGGGTGACACTATATTCCTGTAACAAGTTTGGCAATTTTCTTTCCCTTTCCACCTTCCATTTGCTGAAAGGGTTTGAGAGCATTAGCCTTCATTTGGTCTGAATTCTAGTTGAACTCTGGTGAATTCATCAGGTACTAAGCTTTAATTACTTGGAAGGATTTTTTTTTACTGCCTGTATTTCATGACTTGTTATTGTTCTATTCAAGATTGTTTTTTATTTAACGGAAGAAAAAATAGTAATAAGACAGTTTCAAATCAAATTAGCAGGACAGATTCAATAATTAATACATTTCATATAGTTTTCATAGTAGTTTTTGTCATATGAGGCACATTCTTGATATTCTACTTATAAATACCATTAGAGCATATGGCTCTAATCAATGAATTAAGAGAATGTAGCTGTATACTTATCTCATTTTTTAAGGCTGAATTATACTACAGTTTCAATAATTAACTTTCTGCCTAGTTATCTTTCTAGTGGTTGTCCATAGTACAAGGAGCTGACAGAATATCCTGTCCAAACACTATTAGAGCAAATCTTGCTTCTCATAGAATTATGCAGAAGCATGGCATATTTATCCTAACTGCACTGTTTATACAAACAGAGAATGGTTCTTCCTTTGTATCCCCTTTTTTGTTTAGTCCTGTCAAAGATGGGCATTCCATTGTCATTCAATTATTACAGGTGTCTGAACTCAACAAAATAATCAAACAGTCCAGCAGTCCACAACAATAGTGGGTTATCTGAAGAAGTTGTTGACTAGAGCCATTTACAGGTCTGCTAATTATTATGATTATGGCTTTATTTTATATAACTCACTTTTATCTTTTCTGCTGGATAGTTAAGACCGAGATAAAGCAAGAACTATATAACAAAAAATGTAGCTTTTGTATCTGATGAGGTCAGTCAAGTTCACTCAGGGTTTATCTTGTACCCCTGTACCTCACTCTGTAGATACTTTGCCACTGTCAGCCATGTGGACGAGTCACGGACATTGCACGACCAGTTTGCTCTCTGTGAGAGCCTGAGACAAAGCTTTCTCTGTATGTGACTCTCCTTAGGCACAATATAGATCATCAATCTCATTCCTCTGTGGCTCCATAATCTCCTTGATCAGAAAATTTGGGTCACAACTGAGTTCCATGATGTTACAGTACAGGTTATCCTACATCCTGAGTCTCCACTGACCTTGAAAGGCTAGGGCCAAAATGCTGCCTCATTTTGCAGCCCATCTATTTCTCCAATTTTTGATCTGTGAACATAGGTTGTTAACCATCCACAAGAGAAGCTGATTAGTACCCTGCAATATATGCAGTTCAGTTTACCCTAAATATCTGACTAAGTTCTTTTTAGTGGTTGTTATACATTTCGATTTGTATTTCTTCTTTTGATTTCTTACACTAGGGAGGCTATATGATACTTGCACATGTGTATATGGTTTATTTCACTTATAAGTTCAAGTGGCATCCACTTCAATACAAATGTTTCAAGTTTATCATTCTTTATAGCTAAGCAATATTCCATTGTATAGAAATACCACATCTTTTTCAACCATTCCTTGCGTGACAGGCATCTTGGTTGTTTCAAAGATTTGGCTATCACAAATTGTGCTGATATAGACATAGGTACAGATATATCACTATGATATGATGTTTTCAGTTCCTCTGGGAAAATTCCCAGTAGGGGGATAGCCAGCTTGAATGGGATTTCTAGTCCTACTCTTTTGAGGAGTCTCCACACTGATTTCCACAATGGTTGTACCAGTCTACATTCCCACCAGCAGTGGAGAAGTGTTCCCTTTTCCCCACAACCTCTCCAACATCTGTTGTTGGTTGATTTCTTTATGATAGCCATTCTTTCTGGAGTGAGATGGTATCTCAGTGTTGCTTTAACATGCATTTCATGGATGGGTAGTGATGTGGAGCATTTTTTCATATATTTATTCACTTCTTTAATTTTGTACTGTGAGAAGTATGTATTCATCTCAGATGCCTGTTTCTGGATTGGGTCTTTAAATTAGATGGCCCTCATATATCTTAATTCTTTATATATTTTAGAGAGCAGACCTTTGTCTGATTGCTTATTAGTTAGGATTCTTTCAAAACTTGTGGGCTGTCTTTTCACTTTGTTGACAATTTCTTTTGACTTACCCAAACTTCTCAAGAAGTGTTGATCCCAATCGTTAATTCTTTCAAGTGTTTCTAGAAAGAATACAAGTTTGTTCACGAACTCTTTGCCTATCCCCATGTCCTCAAGTGTTCCTCCTACTTTCTTTTCCAGGAGATTGAGTGTTTCTGTTTTAATCTTTAGATCTTTAATCCATTTTGATTTTGCTTTCACGCATGGTGATAGACCTGGGACAAGTTTTAGTTTTTGGGAAGTAGAAAGAAAGTTTTTCCAGCACCATTTGTTAAAGAGGCTATCTTTCTTCCAGTAAGCATCATTGGTCCTTTTGTCAAAGATTAAGTGGCTGAGTGTGATTGCAGAGGCTTCTGCCACTTCTAATCTATTCCATTAATCTTCAGGTCTATTACCTTGCCAATACCATATTGATTTTATCACAGTGGCTTTGTAGTATAATTTCAAGTCAGGAGTTGTGATGCCTCCTGCCTTGTTTTTGTTGGCCAGGATTGCCTTTGCTATTCTAGGTCTTTTCTGGTTCCAAATAAATTTTAGGAAAGATTTCTCTAGGTCTGGGAGGTATGTTGGTGGCAGTTTGATAGGGATTGCATTAAATCTGTACAAAAATTTTGGGAGCATGGCCGTCTTCACGATGTTGGTTCTTCCTATCCAGGAGCAGGGAATATCTTGCCATTTTATGAAATCCTCTATGATCTCTTTTCTTAGGGTGTTGTAAATTTCTGTAAAAAGATCTTTGACTTCCTTGGTTAAGTGAATTTCAAAGTATTTCATTTTTTGCAGTGCTATTATAAAATTTATTGTTTCTATAGTTTCCCTCTTGGTGTGTTTGTTATCTGTGTAGAGGAATGCTATTGACTGTGGAGTATTGACTTTGTATCCTGCTATGCTACTGAATTTCTATATGAATTCTCATAGCTTCTTGGTAGAATTTATTGGGTCTTCCAAATAAAGTATCATGTCATCTGAAAATCGGGATAATTTAACTTATTCTTTACCTATTCTTATTCCTTTTACATGTCCCTCTTTTCTAATGGCTCTTGCTAATGATTCAAAAACTATATTGAATAGGAAGAATGATAGCGGACATCCTTGTCTTGTACCTGATTTAAGAGTAAAAGATTTCAGTTTTTCCCTGTTTGGAATTATATTAGCCATTGAGTTGTCATAGACGGTTTTTATCAAATTGAGGTAGAGTCCATTTATTCCAATTTTCTGTAGGGTTTTGAACAGGAATGAGTGTTGGACTTTGTCAAAAGCTTTTTCTGTGTCATTTGAGATTATTGTGTGGTTTTTAGATTTCAGTATATTAATAGAATGCATTACATTTATAGATTTTCAAATATTGAACCATCCTTACATCCCTGGGATGAATCCTACTTGGTCACGGTGTATGATCTTCTTGGTGATTCCCTGTATTCTGTTTGCTAGGATTTTATTGAGGAGTTTTGCATCTATGTTCATGAGGAGGATTGGCCTGTAATTCTCTTTTTTGGTTATGTCTTTCCCTGGTTTTGGAGTCGATATAAAACTTGCCACCAGAAATGATTTTGGGAGGACTGCTTGTTTTTCAATTTCATTGAAGAGTGTGAGGAGTGTAGGGATTATATCTTCTATAAATTTCTTGTAGAATTCAGCTGTGAATCCATCAGGACCATGACTGTTTTTGTCAGCAGGCTTTTCATTACATTTCGTATTTCACTGGCTGTTATTGGCTTATTGAGAGTTGTTATGTCTTGATTCAGTTTTGGTAATTTGTACCTTTTGAGGAATCTGTCCACTTCTTCTGTGTCTTCTATTCTGTGAGAGTAAAGATTCTCCAAGTGGCTATTAATAATCTTCTAAATTTCCACTGGGTCTGTGGTGATTTCACCCTTTTCATTCTTTATGGCTTGCATTTGAATTTTTTCTTTTCTCTTTTTGCTGAGGTTAGCTAGGGGCTTATCAATTTTATTTAGTCTTTCAAAGAACCAGCTTTTTGATTCTTTAAACTTCATCTCAATTGAATTGATATCTAATCTTCATGATTTCTTCCCATCTTTGGGTTCTGGGTTTGGTTTGCTCTTCCTTTTCTAGATGTCGACGGGCAACATTAGGGTGTTTATTTGATCTTGTTCTGTTTTCCTAATGTGTGAGTTCATAGCTATGATTTTCCCTCTGAGAACTGCTTTCACCACATCCCATGAATTGCAGTAAGTTGGGGTTGAATTTTCATTGTATTGTAGATATTGTTGAATTTGTTGTTTAATTTCATCTGTGAAATTGATTACTGAGTAGGGTGCTGTTTAACTTCCATGAATTTAGTGGGTTTTTCTGTTTTCTTTTGTCATTTAGCTCCAGTTTCATTGCATTGTGGTCAGATAATATGCATGGGATAATTTCTGTTTACTTGCAGACACTTAAGCATGACCTATGGATTTGTATGTGGTCTGTTTTAGAAAATGACCTGGGTGCAGCTGAAAAAAATATATATTTAGCTTTGGTTGGGTGGAACATTCTGTATATGTCCAGCAGGTCCATTTCTTCCAAGTTCTGGTTCAGTTCGGCTACTTCTTTGTTAATTTTTTGTCTGGTTAACCTATCTTTTTGAGATAAGGGGGTGTTAAGGTCTCCTGCTAAGATTGTGGTCTTGGATATTAGTTTTTTCATGTCCATTAAGATTTGTCTTACATAGTTGGGTGCTCCTGTGTTTGGTGCATAGATATTCAACAGTGTTACCTTTTCCTCTTGAATTTTTCCCCTAACCAATATATAGTGGCCTTCTTTGTGTCGTTTGATCCTTCTTGGTTTGAAGTTGAAACTGTCTGGGAACAGAATTTCTATTCCTGCTTTTTTCTGAGGTGCTGGGGCATGTAGTTTTGTTTTCCATCCTTTGACTTTGAGCCTATGAATATCCTTTTGAGTTAAGTGTGTTTCTTGTATATAGCATATTGTTGGATTTTGTTTCCTAATTCGCTGTGCCAGTCTAGTTCTCTTAATTGATGAATTGAGTCCATTTACACTGATGGTTATAATTGAAATGTGTTGGCTTATGTTTCTCATATTTATCTGGTATTGTTTACTCCTTTGTATTCTGTATTTAATTATCTGTCCTGTTTAGTGGGTTCCTTCCTTTCTCATTTGTGAAGTTCTGGTCATTATGGTCTCTCTCTAGAACATCTTTCATTAGCCTGGCTTTGTCACCATGAAATTCTTTAGTTGTTCTTTGTCATGGCAGTATTTCATTTCTCCACCAAACTTGAAAGAGAGTTTTGCAGGGTTTAATAATCTGGGCTGGAATCTGTTTTCATACAGGACTTGAAGTACTATGTTTCATGTTCTCCTTGCCTTCATGCTTCATGAAGAGAAATCAGCTGCAATTCTCATGGGTTTTCCTTTGAATCTGACCTGCTTCTTTTCTCTAGCAGCTTTCAGTATATTATTCTTGTGTTGGATTTCTGGGATCTTGACTATTATAATTCTCAGTGTGTTTTTAGTTGGGTTGAAGTTATTGAGCATTCTGTATGCTTCGGTTATCTGAAGGTTGGATTGTTTCTTCATATTTGGAAAGTTTTCTGCGATTATTTTTATGTCATGTGTATTGACTCCTTCATTCTCACTAATGCCAATTAATCTTGCATTGGTCAACTTGCAGGTAGCGGATTATTTTTTCCTGCATCCTTGTTGTTTTTAAGAGATCCTTTCTCACCTTTTCACTAGCTGCACCAGCATCTTGAAGAACTGAAACTCTGTCTTCGCTTTCACTCAAACAATTTTGTAGACTCGTGATTGAGATTTTAAATTCTTCAATATTTCTTTGACTCTGCTTCATGCTATCTATTTCTTTTCTGTATTGTTCATTCCAGAAATCCTTCATATTTCTGATCTCCTCTTTTTTTTTTTAACCAATATCTTCTTTAGAGGTAGTTATTAAATCTTTTACTACAGAATTTTTTCCAAATTGGATTTCCTCTATATAGTTCCAGAATTGATTCTCTACTTCAGATGCTATGATTCCAAAGAATTCTTTTTATATTTCAGAAATTATTTCTGCTTTGAGTGCCTCCTTACCTTTCTGCTGCTGTTTCTTTGCTTGTGATGCTGGTAATTCATACGTTTCAGGTGGAATAGTGTTCTCTGAACTTGTTCTGGGTGGGCATTGGGTTTCCCTGATAGATTTTTGAGTTTGATTCATTACTTCAGATGCTATGTATTCAAAAATTTCTTTTTTTATTTAGGCATTAAATCTGGTCTGAGTTCCTCTATACCTTTCTGCTGTTGTTTCTTTTCTTCTGCCTCTGTTAATTCATTCATTTCAGCTGAGCTAGTCCTCTGCACTTATTGGTGGGCTCAAGGCCTGAGATTCCATTTTGCTCCTTGTCTTTGTCATTTTGTATAGCACTGATCTCTGACCTTTGGTGTACAGCTTTGGTGCAGTTTAGACCTTAGTGCATTATGAGATTCGGGCGCCAGTCTGTTAAGTTTGACATTATCCAGTTATGCCTGGCCTGGATCTAGCTGTTATGTTCAGTTCCTTCTTGCTGCAGCTCTTCTGGTACAGCTGTGAACCTGTGGGTCCCTTCTGTTGTGTCCCTGGTCTAGGAAGTACTGGGGAGTGCAGAATCTCTCCAACACACTCACCAGGCTGGGCGAGGGTTGTTTGGGTAGCAGGAGATTCGAAAAAATTCTCACTTGTTTGGTGGACTTGGGGGCAGGAGCTCCAGGGAGTTGCCGGGCAAGTTGGTTTGGGGTGTCTCATGGAACTTCTAGCTCGCTCAAAGGTCTTGGGGGAGGGGGCTCCAGATAATGCAGAACGTGCTGAGGTAAGTCAAACTCTCCCACATATTCACTGAACTGTGATTGTGTGCATCCGGTGGTGGGAGATTCGTAAAAATTCTCACTCACTCAGCAGGCTTGGGGCAGGGGCTCTGGGGAGTTGCCAGGCAAGTTGGTCTCCTATTGAACATTTTGTATCTTTCTGGTTCAATCTTGGTAATTCAAATGTGCATGAGAATTTTTCCCCATTTTTTCTATGTTCTTCAATTCCTTGGAATGTAAATTCTTGAAACAGTTTCTTATAATTCTCTAGATGTCAGTAATGTTTATTATTTCTCCCTTATCATCTGCGATGTTTTGATTTGTTTTTTTTTCCCTTTTGTACATTTGGCCATCTTCTTTCCTTTCAAAGAAACAACTCTGAGTCATTGCTCCCACATATTGTGCTTTTAGTCTCGATTTTATTAATTTGTTCACTGATGTTTATCATTTCTTTACTTTTTCTAGGTTTGTATATGGGTTCTTTCTGTTTTTCTGGGATCTTGAGGTGTATTTTTAACTCATTTAAATTAGTGATTAGTGATCACTGCACTATTCTTTTCATGTGTGCAATCATACCTATAAACTTCTCTCTCAGAATTACTTGCATTATGTCCCATTGGTTTTGGTATATTGCGCTTCCATTGTCATTTGACTCTAGGCAATTTTTTATTTATTCCCTGATTTCTTCTGTGACCCATTTAGTATTCAATAATATATTATTTAATTTCCAGATATTTATATAAATCTGTGAGGTTTATGTTATTGACTTCTAGTTTCATTATATTATGATCTGATAATATATTCAGAGGATTACTTAAATTCTCTCACTTAAGTTTGTACTATGGCCTAAGTCATGGACTATTTTGAAAAATGTTCCAAGTGCTTCCAAAAACAATATTTATTCTGTTGTTGTTGGATATTACACTCTGTAGGAATCAGTGAGATGCATTTATTAATTTATGTGCTTTAACTCCATTATTTCTTTGTGACTTTTTCTCTGTTTAACCTATTATAAGGGTGAGATACTAAAGCCTTTGCAGTGTGAATATCTTGGTGCCTGCTTTTTGTATCCAGTACTCTTTGTTTTATGAAATTGGGTGTACAAATATTCAATGTATAAATATTTATATTTGTTATCTTGTGGAATTGTTCCCTTTACAAGTTGTAATAGCCATATTTTTTTTTTGGAACCGTTTTGGCTTTAAGACTGCTATGAATAAAAACAATATAGGCTCTCCTGTTTGCTTTCAGGATCCAGTTGCTTGGAGTATCATTTTCATCTTTCTACTTTAACTCTGTGAGTTTGTTTGGGGGATGAGCTGTAGCTCCTATAGGCAATATATCCTTGCATTTTGTTTTGAAGTCCCTCACTATTATTGTGTTGATGTTTACCTGATGTTTTATGTTGTATGAAATTGGGAACACTGCTTTGATGTATGTAAGTTTACAACTGTTATGTCTTCCTGTTGATTTGTGACCTTCACTAGTATGTAGTGACTTTCTTTGGTTCTCTTGATAAGTTTTGACTTATTTATAGTCCAGTTTGTCTGCAAATTGGATAGCTACTGTCACTTGCTTTCAGGCTCCTGTTGTACAAAATTTTGTGTTTTATGGTCCTTGACTTTCAGCTTACATGTCTTCTGTGTGTGTGTGTGTGTGTGTGTGTGTGTGTGTGTGTGTGTGTGAGAATGAAGTGTGTCTCTTGTATAAACATGCAGTTGGGTCTTGATATTTATCCAACATGGCAGTCTTTATATTTTGATTAGAGAATTAACATAAATGACATTCAGTTTTTTCAGTGCTGATTCCTTTTTCCCCCTCTTTTCTCTATTTTTACAGTTACATATCACATTCCATTGGATTGTTTGGCATTGGTGGCCTACCCATCTCCATCTGGGGTTGCCTTACTATGTCCTACAATACTCCTTCAGAGGTCATATATTTCCTTAGGATTTCTTTGTTATGAAAATTCTTTTCTCTCTCAGTTTGGAGATGATTTTTGAAGAATATATTAGTCCTGGTTGATGCTAAAAGGCTCTGAAAGCTCTCTCCAGCCTCTCTTTGCCTTTATGTTTTGTGCCAGTACATTTGTGGCTATTGTATTTGACTTGATTTTATTGGTTATTTGCCATTTTTCTGTAATACCTTTTCTTTATTTTCTTGAATTTCTACAATTTTGATTATAGTGTTTCATGAAGATCTTTCCTGTTCATGGTTATTTGGGGTTCAACATGCTTAATGTACCTGAAGATTTAATTCTTTCCTTAGATTTGGAAAGTTTTCTGTTATAATTTCAGCTAATAGATATTTAATAACTTTTGAGTCATCTGCTAATTTTTGCCTTATTCCTGTAATTCTAAAGTTGTTATTTTTGAGTCATTAACAGCATAATCCAGTTTGCACACTGTCATTTTGAGGTCATCATTGACTTCATGACCTAGTTCACCTACTTTACTTTCAGTTTCTGACACTGTGTCTCATATTTATTGCATCTACTTGACAGATTTTCTACCTAATTTTTTATATCTCATATTTCTTTGTGCTTCCCTTTCATTTTTTTCTTCTTTTTTAATTTTATTGATAAACAAATAGCAATGAAACAGCTTCAAAACTGACTAGTAGGACAGTTTCAACAATCAATACATTGCATATTGTCTTTGTAGTAGTTATTCATGCTATAAGATGCAGATGATGATATCCTGTCCAAACAATATTATTTCAAATCTATCTTCTCATTGAATTAAGAGAAAGTAGCTGTAAATCTATTCTATTTTGTATATACAGATACAAAATGGTCCTCCATTTGTATGTTTCTTTGTTTAGTTTTGTCAGAGATGGGTATTCCGTTGCCATTTAAAAGTTGTAGTGCATAAACTCAGCAAAATAATCCAATATTGCCCAGTAGTTGACAATAGCAGTGGGTTATCTGTAGGACTGGCACCGTCAGAAGTTGTTGACCTGAGCCTTCCATAGTTCAGCATATTAACAGGGCCTCAATCTTCATACCTTGCTTCTATACTTTTCTGCTGGATGGTTAAGACCAAGATAAGGCAAGACCTATGTAACAAGAAGTGTAACATTTTTTACCTAATAAGGTCAGTCAGATCCCCTCAGGATTAAGCCCGAAACCCCATACCACAGTTTGTAGATCCTTTGTCAGTGTCGGCCATGTGGATAGGTCATGGCCATTGCTCAACCAATTTGTTCTCTGTAAAAGATTGAGAGAATGTTTTCTGTCTATGAGACTCTCTTTATTGTGCCTCCTTTTCATAATTTCTAATTTTTTTGCCAAACTGGCCATTTATATCTTGAATTAGTTTGTTTTACTCAAGTAGTTTACTATTTGTTTCTTCCTTAAGAACATCAAACACTTTATCAGTAATATCCTTTACCCAATCAATAAAGTCTACTCTAGGCTAGCTAAACAACTTAGGAAATTGATTGTGTATTTATTATTTGAGCTCTTTAAACATTTGTTTTTTGAGTTCTATGTCTGCAACTTTCTTAACTTGGATGTCTATAAGATCAGCTTTATGGGCTGGGGAGATGGCTCAGTGGAATAAGTGCTTGCCTGGCAAGCACAAGGGCCTGAGTTCAATCCCTGGTTCCACCAAAAAAAAAAAAAAAAAAAAAAAGAAAAGAAAAGATCAACTTTAAAGGAGGCAAATGCTTAAAGTCTTTTAGAGGTCTCCTTCTTTGATCTCTTACAATTCTATTGCTTTTTCACTGCAGCTTGAAGAACAATTAAGTAGGAAAATTCTGACATTTATATGGAGATCTTTTTAGTTAGAATTTATCACACTGTGATGTATCTTTTGGTTTGATTGTTTTGGTACTTACATCCTCTTCAATATACTCAGCATATATTTGAAGACTTTCTCCATATCCAGGCTTCTTCTGGGCCTTGACCACTAATACCACTCAAAAAGGCAAAATGATCCACAATAATATTAATAACATGAAGAGAAATCAAATATTGACATAGAATAAATACAAATTAAATTTAAAAATTAGCCATCAACAATAGCAAAGAAATCAGCAATAAAAGAGTCAAAGACAAAAAGATATAATTTCAAGTCAGGAATTGTGATGAGTCCTGCCTTGTCTTTATTGCCCAGGATTGCCTTTGCTATTCTAGGTCTTTTCTGGTTCCAAATAAATTTTAGGAATGATTTCTCTAGGTTTGTGAGGTATGTTGGCGGTATTTTGATAGAGATTACATTAAATCTGTATAACAATTTTGGGAGTATGGTTATCTTCACAATGTTGTTTCTTCATGTCCAGGAGCAGGATATCTTTCTATTTTGGGAAATTCTCTATGATCTCTTTTTTCAGAGTACTGTAATTTTCACTGAATAGATTTTTACTGCTTTAGTTAAGTTAATTCCTAAGTATTTCATTTTCCTCAGTGCTATTGTAAAAAGTATTGTTTCTCTAATTCCCCTCACTGTGTTTGTTATCTGTGTAGAGGAATGTTATTGACTTTTGGGTATTATCATTTATAGTTTAGGGCTGGGGATATAGCTCAGTAGTGTAAGCACCTGCCTGGCAATCACAAGGACCTGAGTTCAATCCACAGCATCACGAAAGAAAAAAACAACAAAAAAACTATGGGTATCATTTATAGTTTACTATTTTCATTCTATTTAAAATTTAAGAAGAGGTTTTATTACTTATCCCAATTTGTGGCCCCTTTTCTTGTTTCTATTTACCCAAAATAAATAATCCGCCTTCAAATTTAAAATAAAAATAAAAATATTTTGTACTCCAAAAAGAAAAAGAAAAAGAAAAAACAGATGTATTGGACATTGGTCTAGTATAAGAAACAATAAAATCTATAATTGTATCACTCTTAACATTACAAGAGATTTTCAGCAATTATGTATACACAAAGGCAAACCAAATATTGATATGCAGGAGATATCTATTAAATGCAGCAATTTAACCACCATTAACAATAGAATTCAACAATGATAATATAGAGTCAACTAAATGACTAAAAGGTTATAACGATTGACAATAATGATAATAAAAATGGAGGAGGTAGGGTAAAGGAAAGTGAAAGAATTAAAATTTTAAGAAGAAAGCAAAGAGAAGAAAATTGAGAAAAATAACCAATTAAAGAATAAAAGAAAGATAGTAAGACAAGGAAAAAGAACCAAAAGAGCATGAAAAAGAAAAATGAAATAAGAGAAAAGAACAAAACAAAGAGCAAAAATAAACATAGTCTTAAAAAAAAGCAAAAATAAAAAGGGAAATTGCATCCAAATTCTGCCTCATATTTGGAGGAGTAGTTTCTTTGTAGTCTCTGGAGTATTAGAATCCACCAGATGTGGAGAAGTACTACTGAGCGGCAACTAGGGCCTTTGAGTTTCTAAACCTGCATCTGCTATGTGAATGCCAAGAACCTGTACACTTTTTCTTCTTGGCATGTCTGTCTATGCTGTTGTCTGTCTTGAGGCTGTGTTCACACCTTACGCTCTCAGTGTTTTTGCTTGTCTCTGCACCCAAGTCACTACTTTTTTTTTTACCTAGCAGTCTTGTGAGGTGCCTCATTTGCTTCAGATGCCTGCCTCTGTCCATGTACCCTGAGATGTGGCAATGGTCCAAGCCAAGGCATAACCCTGATCCTGTCAGCAGATGTTGAAATCAAACAGAGCACAGTATATGGTAAAAGTAGGCACTCAAGGGAGTCAAGCAGTCCTCTGGACTTAATCTACTCTATCAAGCCCAGTCTGCTCAGAATACCATATGTGACCAGCTTCTCTTCTCACCATAGAGGGTAGGATCACAGTTCCCTTCTTAGCTTGAGGCCAGTACTGCATTAAGTTCTCAGGAGAGGTGTGATCAATCTTCCCCTCTATGTGATTGTTTCTTGTGGCTGTGTTCCATGTAGTTACTCTAGCAGGGTGATCCCAGGAACCTGAAGTGTGGTTCTCTGTGAATTCTGATTCCTGGAGACACTGAGTCTTAAACAGTTACCCCCTCCCTAAATTGGCTCCTTACTAGTCACTCCCCAATTCCTGGAGACACTGAGTCTTAAACAGTTAACCCCTCCCTAAATTGGATCCTTACTAGTCACTCCCCCAAAATGGCAAGTGCTGCAGTGGATTTCTTTCCCCAGTGTAGTCCTCCATATGGAAGGAGGCTCTTTCAAAGTAAAATTTTGTGTTGTGTTTGCAATACAATAGCTTACAGGCTTACAATAACAGAATAACTACAGACTTTCCTCAGGACTGGGAATGTGGGTCCACAGCTTTTCCCTGGGGCTGCCACCCTCATAGAGCTTGTGTCTGCTGGGAAAGTCCCCTTCTCTAGGAGTCTGGGTTAGTGTCTCAGAGTGCTTTATTTATTTTAATGGATTGTCTAGATTTTCTTTCCATTTTCTCTGTGTCTCTAATTTTTCTGTTGAGTTTTCCTTGATTCCCAGAGCTCTTTTTCTCTTCATAAGTCATTTTCCAGATGTCTCAATTTCAGTCAAATTATCTGTAATAAATGTCATCTTATATCAAAATCTTTGGGAATTTCACTTTTGTAAGATATCCTCTTGCCTTGGTTAGAAATCATTTCATGTCAATCTATATTCGTTTTGCAAACAAGCCTTTCCAGTTTACTTTACAATTTTTGATTTTAAAGTGTTGTTCTGATTCACATAAAATCTCTCAATTTCTCTGAGCTAAGTTACATGCCCTTGAAAAAAAATGGAGACATGTAAACAGGTCTTTTTGTGTTTAAGGTGGATGTGTTGATTATATTTATTTATCAGTCCAAGATCAGAATTTCTAGGTTAGAATCTAAAACTTCAAGAGTCTTAATTAGCATTGTTTAGCTAAGAAACTGCAGCCATTTCCTGTACTTATTTGAACAAACTGGAATCCATCATACTGAATACCTCTTTGTGTGGTATCAAATTCAGAAATTTACTAGACC